>LGRX02017167.1:0-41894 GCA_001247695.2 Cymbomonas tetramitiformis | reverse complement strand
TTTCAAGCAAGCCCCCCTTTGTGGGGTTGGTGTCCTTTGCAAGCGCTTCTCAAGCAAGCCCCCCCCCTCTGTGGGGTTGGTGTCCTTTGCGCGCGGTTCTCAAGCAAGCCCCCCTCTGTGGGGTTGGTGTCCTTTGCGCGCGCTTCTCAAGCAAGCCCCCCTTTGTGGGGTTGGTGTCCTTTGCGCGCGCTTCTCAAGCAAGCCCCCCTCTGAGGGGTTGGTGTCCTTTGCAAGCGGTTCTCAAGCAAGCCCCCCTCTGTGGGGTTGTTGTCCTTTGCGGGCGCAACTCAAGCAAGCCCCCCTCTGTGGGGTTGGTGTCCTTTTAGAAGTATGGCTCATAGTATAGGCACGCACTACGCTTTACAATAAGTGGCTAGTATGCTTTAGAAGGGGGTTGTTGTGGAGAGTGTGGCTAGAAGGGTGGTGCATGGCTGTCGGCCTGCACACACGCACACATACACACATTTTGCGGTTGTACTTGTGTGTACTCTAGTACTAGCTTTGTTTACTCCCCTCACTTGTGTGTGTAGTGTGTGGCCTTTTGGGGTCAGGGATCTTTAAGAAACTTCATAACGAGGGCAACGGAGCGTGGTATTCCAAGCGCGTGCAAGGCGTGGAGGGATACCATTTGCACACACCTCCAACGTTCTAGCGACGCTAAAGGATTGTTATACATGTTGAGTCGCTCGGCATTTTCCTTGCAAGTGGCTCGACAATATTCCTTGCTAATGAAGGCGATTCTCGTTTTTCATGTGCATTCTGTACATTTAACCTCCCCTCATAGCTTTCCCGATGTAGCGACCTTTGTTGCAACATATGATGCACAACGTCGTGCCGACGTCGAATGGATGAGTGTCGCTAAAGCTCAGGAATTTTATCTCCCGGCGGGAGCTATGCTTTGGCACTTTGCCCTCAATTGTGACAAAGCCGAGTTCTTTCCTTCTAGTGCTAGACAAGTGAAAGTCTTGTTAAAGGTTGAACACGATTACAGATTGTCTTTTTGGCGTGCTGTCGTGGAGGACTTGGGTGCTGCCACCATTACTCCCGCCATGATGGAGGAGTGCCTTCTAAAACATCGCTTTCCCTTAAGGAGGGGAACTCCTCCCTTCCAGTGCCCTCAGGGGAAAGGTTCTCCTTCTCCTGGCCCTTCGAACCCGAGGAGTGTTGCCCCTTGGACATCGAGTCAAAGCAACCGTTGGTGGACACCCTTGTGGATTCTTGCCCTTGTTAGAGTTGTACTTGGGTGCATTGACTTAGATCCTTTTAGCGAACGAGGTGCCAATGCCACTAGGGTTCGTGCAAGGAGGTTTTTCCAGAAAAGCCAATGTGGATATAGCCGGCGTTGGTTTGGTAACGTTTATGCCAACCCCCCGGGAGGTACATTGTTAGGAAAGAGCATGATGGGTAAAGCTTTAGATAAGGCCATCGAAGAATACGAACAAGGAAACATTTCATCTTGCATTCTCCTTTTAAAAGTGAGCGTAGGATATCGATGGTTTCATAAAGTTTTTAGCTACCCCCATTGTTTTCTTGACGAAAAGCCTTGTTTTACTAATCCCGGTAGGCCCGAGGTTTCCACTCCCACCTTACACGGGTACTGTGTGGTGTATTTGGGACCCAAGAAAGAATTGTTTTGTGAAACATTTGCGTCAGTAGGAGTTATCCCTGGCCACAATGGGTGGTCGGCATGAACTCAAATGTGCCATATTTATGTGATGGCACAAGTACGAGTAGGGTAGTATAGTTTAGGTGACTATAGAGGAGATTTCAAGTGTCTTTGAGAGATGTTCAAGGCTAAGATGGAGGATACTAGTGGGAGTGCTTGGTTGTGCAGGAGGTCCTACACCCACCTACAACCCTACACCCACCTTCCACTCACTGACCCCTACACCCCCCTTCCAAAGCATACCCTCCACTTGTCGGAGCAGCGCCTAGCCTTGTACTCTCTCACGCCTTGCATATACATATATACGCGTGTGTGTGTGTGTGTTGCGTATTTGTGTGTTTGTGAGAGATAGCCTACAACCCTACACCCACCTTCCAGCCTATAGCCCTACACCCACCTTCCACTCACAGGCCCCTACACCCCCCTTCCTAAGCATACCCTCCACTTGTCGGAGTAGCGCCTAGCCTGATACTCTCTCACGCCTTGCATATACATATATGCGTGTGTGTGGGTGTTGCTTATCTTTGTGTTTGTGAGAGCCAGCCTACAGCCCTACACCCACCTTCCAGTCACAGGCCCCTACACCCCCCTTTCATAGCATACCCTCCACTTGTGGGAGCAGCGCCTAGCCTCATACTCTCTCACGCCTTGCATATACATATATACGTGTGTGTGGGTGTTGCTTATTTGTGTGTTTGTGAGAGCTAGCCTACAACCCTACACCCACCTTCCACTCACTGACCCCTACACCCCCCTTCCAAAGCATACCCTCCACTTGTCGGAGCAGCGCCTAGCCTTGTACTCTCTCACGCCTTGCATATACATATATACGTGTTTGTGTGTGGCTTATCTTTGTGTTTGCGAGAGCTACTTACTTGTGGGAGTAGCACTTGAGTCTATATTAGCTTGCACCTAACATGTACAAAGCCAAGTGTATGGGGAGTGTGCTCACATTGAAATTGGGGTGCATACCATGATCAGGACGTGAGCCCGCAGTACCGGCTTGGAGGAAATACGCTCTATACCACCGGGGCGGTGACACAAAACGGGCGGCCAAAAGGGCACATAGACAAAAATGTGGTGTTTTCGCCGACACTAGTGACAAATTTTGCGCTCCCTGCCAAAAACACCGAAACACTATCGGAAGAAGCTCTACGAGGTAAACCTTATCTTCGATGTGTTGTGCTGGAAACGTGCTATTGATCACACGTGCATCTCCCTTGAATACTATCGAGGGCTATTAATATTGGTGTGTTTCCTTTCAGATTTCCGTGGAGTGTACATATGCCCTAGTACAGGGGTGTGTGTACGCCTTCGGCACGGGGCTTTTCTTCTCCACCAAGGCTCCGACGATGACATCGGTTATCATGGTGGAGGACTTCGATGTGGAAGTGCTGGAGAACACGAGGTGCTTCGGTTTATGATCGGGCTCTACTTGAAAGACCTTTGAATAACAAGTTGCCTACTTCACCTATTATATCGTAGGCTTCTTACTTTATGCGTGCGTAAAGGGTACTGCATGGTATATACATATTTGGGTACTCAAGACGATTCCATGTATGTGATAGTTGTGTGTGTAATAGTACTAGTTTGCTTCATTTACTTGATATACAAAATATGTTTGTACTAGCATGTTTCTATCACCAATTTCTAAGTACAACGAAGTTGTTTTGTGGCCCTTCGAACCGAGGAATGACGATGACTTCTTCGTGCATACACGCACTTAGTGGTACGCACTCATATATTTCGTCGATGGTCCGAGTACGGCAGGGAGCCAGCTTGTGCTTCCATTTAAGCAAAATGCTCTTGCTTGCAATCGATAATCCCATAGTTTCATAGAGGCGCCCAAAGAGTGCATACTGAGTAGAGAAATCACCACTGTCCATATAAGAAAAGACAACCCTTACTTGCATATACATTTCACCCTCACGAGCGTTGACCTTGACATTGTCGAACACCCCCGCATGGCCATTGAATGTCGCTGAGGCACGCACCCGTGTAGCTTCTGCGCCCATGCCATGATGAGTGGGCAACGCAAAAGCTTTGTGAAAGAATGTACGTTGCCTGTGGGTATGAGGAAGGGTACACCTCGTAGAGTGGACTGCAAAAGATCCCATAGGATACCCTCCAAGCATCGACCGGAATGCTTGCTCGAAGTATTTGAGCTCTGGCTGGCTTGATAGAAGTTTTGCTTCACGTTGAGATCCTAGATGTGGGTTTAAGAACCCACGATACAGGACAAGCTCATATTCGTGCTGCACTTCACAATTTTGGGTTTTGATAGCACGCTGTACAACCCCCGTGTCAGTTTTCCTACGTTTAGCAGGAGGAGATGTACCACAAAGCGCCAAGCCTGAATGAGCTCTACAGTTATTGAGGAGCTGTCGAGTGAAATCACTCGGCCGGTGATTTGTAAGATGCTTCCCCCTCTTCACGTCCTTATGAGTCCTCTCCCCTCCACTAGTAGATAAAAGCCGTATAGGCCCCACACGGCGAATCCACTCCTCATAGTATCGCATATTCCAAAACTTTGGGAAGCTCCAGGTAGAACCATTTGTGGCCCTCGTTGGGAACACCTTGATAATGATTTCTTGGGCATATATCCTAGCAGCTCTAAGCTTGATAACACTTGCTTCAGTATGGAATAGGCTGTCACGGATTTCGCGCCACTCGTTATATGCTGTGAAAACCAAGATTCGACTATCATCTTCATATATCCCTTCTAGGACATACGGCATGATGGATACCAGGGCTCCTCGTTCGTGGGCTGATATATTCCCTGCCCCCACCTGTTTCATACAACAGGCACCTAATAAGCTTCATGTACAATTGGAACAAATCACTTGGAGATGAAAGTGAAACTACTATTTTCACCTTGGACACGTTCGAAGGTAATTTCACTCCACTGAGTTTACCAAGTTGTCTTACACGGGTGTTGATGATCGCCACTTTGCTCTTATGTCGTCGTCCAAAGGTGACTTTCAAATCGTATAGGAGAACTTGCAGTAGCTCTAAGCCCACCCCAGAGTAATCTTGGTGAAGCACGTCAGCTACACTGATGCACTGCAAGGAGTCCACCCACCGTAAACCACGAAACGCACTTCGAAGTGGCCAAGTTTCCTGGCGCTTGCATATTTCGATGCAAGCTGCGTGTGTGCCACCGTTGGCAAGAACTTGTGCACCCTCGTCGGCGCAGGCGTTGAGGGTGGAGGAGTTTCGGATTGGAAGCGAAGTGGGGTCCTCTCGGAAACGTGTGGGCACCTCTAAACGCTTTATGCTAGTATATATATCCCTGCCGTGCGACACATTGGCAAGGACCCATGCTTCCATTAGATCAACACTGACGAAAGCGAGCCACGGAAAGCACCGCCTCATAAAGGGGTAACCAGTCGGCTGACAATAAAACCCTGTGTACTGAACATACTTTAAGGGTCGTAGTATTATGTCGAGACACTCATGAAGGATCTCTCGTTTGCGCAGTCGAAACTTATAGGTTCCCTCGACGAGGCCGTGCTCTGGCCGTTCTTGCAATTGTGGGAGTAAGGAGGCCAAAATGTGTGCCCACCCTTGGTCATATTGTCTTAGCTTTAGGCCAGGTGCTTTCAAAACGATAGAGTGAAAACTCGATTTCCCCAGTGCAATAACGGAGCCATCAGAAAATAAGGAGTAAGGAATACACAACTCCTGTGGAGATAGATGCTTGTATACTTCTTGAAGTTCAAGGCCATGCTGTAGGGAGCTATATAAGCGGTTCCCGTCAGCATCATATGCCACAATAGACTCTAGATCACACTCATAAATTTGAGGTTTGGTGACAAGTTGTTGTAAACACGCCAACGGATCTTCCACGTGCCAGCACAGCAGGTCCTGGTGATCATCTCGCCTAGCGATATTGGTCGACTTATAGTTGACACCCGTCGATGCTAGTAAGTGTCGAGTGAGCTCGTGCGCTGTACGAAACCGGATGTGCGACTTCTCACTATCGACATCTTCGTGGTATACTTTAAGTAGATCGTCACCTTCCTCTGCAACAAAAAGGGTTCTGTATCAATAAGAGACATCCGATATTATAAGGGGGGGGGGGGTGAAGCGATATCGAATGATCGTCACCTGCAGAAAGTTTCAGTATCGCCTTCGCGTATATGGATTCTTGTTGGCTGAGCCTGTAGCTCGTATGGGGTTGTTCATTTGGCTCGGGACAGGGGCCATGGCGTGCGAGTATCTCCTCGTGAGTAGAAGGCTCGTCGACATCATTGGAGATCACATTAGGTGAATCGGGTGCACCATCAATTGCAGGTATACCAACATTGCTCTCGACATTCTGCGCTTGCTGTGGTTCGTGTACGTGATCTATGTGTACTTGGACTTGCTCGAGTGCCGGTACAATACGCTGTTCGCGGGTCGAAGGCTCACTTGAGATGGTGCATACTGTGCTCCGGGTTAAGTGTATTTGTAGCCCCTTGGAACTCTTGAATTGGTGCAAGCAACAAGGACAAGTTGCCGTGAGGGGCATCGCACAAGGGGCCAAGAGAGTATTCACATCGCTCGAAAGGTCATCACCATGCGATCAAGTATTACACTATATGCCTTTGCGCGCCCGGAACGCACGTGGCGCTTATGGTGTGTCGTGAAGACACGTGGTGTTTTTGTACCTAGGTCTACACGTGTCCGTCCCTATCGAAATATGGTATCAAAGTCTATGTGAGGCGTCGGTGTCTGAAGGTCGAGAACCCTTCGTTTTTTTTTTGAAAAAGGTGTGTTTTTTTCTTTTTCTTTTTAGGTTAGTTGTGGTGGTGACATGACTGCGTACGCTGTGTTTGAAATTTCGGGGGGGGCGCGCGCTTGTCGCGGTTTGAAAGTTTGGCGACCACCGCTTTCGTTCGCGCAACATCATGTAAAGTGAAAAGTCGGTCAAACGTGCGAGGACATTCATTTCGAAAATTTGTACGAGTTCAACCGAGGTGCTGTAAGTCAGGAAGGCGCCAAAAAACTAGTGCTTAGTTCAAAGTAAACCTGCATACTTTGAGACAAGAATAATTACTATGGGACATCCTGGGCAGCAACGAGTACAAGTCGAAACTCCAGTCGGCGCGAGCGGACGCTCGAGTAAGTTGGCGCTCCAAACTCGAAATTATCAAATTGTCATCACCTGCTGTAATACGCGTGATGTTTCAATATCGAGCTCGCGTAGCACCTTTCGGGATCTTCTAGGATTCGGCGCCCGTTGCTTTTACGAGATAGCGCGCTCACCGGGTGTAAAGCTTACGCACTAGGGGGTTCAAGATTTGTCCTTCTTGATCAAGTGATACCCACGAGTATCGTTTTTGTCATGAAAGAGGTATTTTTTCATTTAAGTAAGCTTCCTTACACAGTGTAGTGACTAGCTGTGGCGCCCTTCGAAATCCAAGGAGTTAGAGCCCCCTGATTTGCAAGAGAGCGCTCTCCTGTTGGGACTCGAAGCTAAGGAGCCTAGCAAAAACCACCTGGTTTAGCTGTGGCGCCCTTCGACCTTACAGGAGTTAGAGCCCATTGCTTAGCAGGAGAGCGCTCTCCATGGACTAGAAGCTAAGGAGCCCGGCACAAGTAATAACTACGCTGATGTAAGGACAAATGATTCGTGTAACCTTTGCGACAACTGGTTGTATACATACTGAAGCGGTTGTTTGTATTTGGTGCTTTATAGGAGGAGGAGGAATGCCAGCTACGAGAAGCAAGAGAGGGCGCGACCAATCATCGCCTGTGAAGGAGTTCGTGGAAGCACGGAAGGGGGCGCTGGCACGTGCGGAAAAACGCAGGTGTGGTACACGCGATGCTATAACCAATGAAGGCGATGGTGCTAGTGGTGGCTCTGAGTCCGAAGATGGCACGAACGAACCTTACCAATCTGGCCTGCCTCCGCAAGCTCGCGAGGGCGGTGTAAGGGGCGGAGGAAGTGAGATGTCTCACAGTGGAGGTTCGGCCAGCAACGGGACCGGGATCAGGAGCCACGACGAAGAAGGGGGTAATGGAGGAACGGTAAATTCCCATTTCCATCGTGTTTAGTTCTTTACGAGGAGCACACGTGACCGGTGTACACGTGGGAGGTGTGGGTGACATAGGTACCTTCCTCGCCTCCTATTAAAAAAAAACGTTGTCGGGGGAGAGTAAGCATGCGCAAGGCGAGATACTTGAAACGTCTAGAGAAGGATTCGCGTGAGAAAAATACGTGTAGAGAAGGATTTGCGAAGACCACACCCTTGGCAGAGCCTGAAGTCGTAGCCGAGCATGTTGTCCTAGCACAACCTCCAGTCTTGGCAGAGCCTACAGGCCTTCTAGTCCCTACACGATCCGGAAGCCAGTCGCACTTCATATCTTTGAACACATGGGTTGGAGGGAAACAAGTTGGTCCAGTGACTTTAGGTGGTGACAGTACAGCGTTAAGTGCGTTAGACAAGCTTCACAACAAGCGTCCTGGAGTCAAGCACGTGCACTACGTAGCTAGTAAAGTGGGTATGCGAGAGGTGGAGTATCGAGATGTGGTTCGCACACCGAGTACGAATAGTAAAGCTGGAACTTTTGGAAAGGTGTCAACCAATATGCTTCTAGGAGTGCAACATGTTGTCTTAAAGGAGTTTAAGGAGGGCCGGTACACGGATATGCTTCATGAGATGCTATTTGCCATAGTTTTAAGCAAAGGCAGCACTCACGTGTTCCCACCACTAGGGTATGGCCTCCGAAACTGCAAGGGGCACGTTTATCCTTTCGTCGTCTTCCCTTATGGAGGAAACACATTATGGGACTTTATCAAAGAGCACAACCCCTCACCTTCCCTTAGGCGAGACATTTGCCTTCAACTTTTGAGTGGCGTGAAGGATATGCACGCGCTTGACATCGTTCACGGTGATCTGAAAGGGAACAATGTGCTAGTTCTTGAAAAAGCACTAGGTCTAAGTGGTGTCACTGTCTCTATCATCGACTTTAGTGTCACAAACACTGTAGACAAGACAACGTCCCTGTATGCAAACCTTAGCGAGGAAGAGACTTCCAAAAGGCTGAAACGTGCATATTGGATCGCGCCAGAGACAGGAAATGGATACTGTAAGAGCAAGTCTTCGGATATGTATGCCGTAGGTTTCCTCTTGCTGGATGTGCTCATCCCCAAGAGTGCTGGGACCGAAGATGTTTATGAAATGAAGACAGAGTGTGAGACATATGCGCCATATGTTGATCGTGATATAGCCACCCACATCATGAATTGTTTTGGTGCAAGGAGTGCGAGACCGACAGCTAGTGTACTCTTCCAAGTTTTTAATGACAGTATGGTAAAAGATGTTATTACTCTAGCGTAATTTTGAACTAATACGCGTAACTAGTGAAATATGTAAGAAGTGTATTAACCTTTTCGGTATCAAGACACGATAGTGTGTATGTATAAATTATGTGTGCTATGGAAAGTTTGGTTTTTTGTGGAAACATATGACTATCGCACGTCTGTCGCTATATGTATCGTGCAACCATGAATATGAGTGTGCTTTACCGCCATGAATATGAGTGTGCTTTACCCCTGCAGGAAGAGGGAGCGCAATCTCGTGGTATCTTGAGGGGTGCAGCCCTTCAAACCCCTGTGCGATTGGAGGGGGCCTTTGAGGAAGTGGCAGTGGCACCTTTCTCTGCTACTAGGCCCAACCGAGCTTTCAAACCTGGGGGGGACAACTGGACGTTCATTAAATTGACGCAGCTCGTACAGTTTGCTGTCGAAGATATGCATGATAACCACGCAAAACAAATGAGTGAGTTGATATCCGTGATGCAAAACAACTACACCGAGACACAAGAACACAACAGGCTGTTAAAGGAGCTCTTGAACAAGGAGGTTGTCAACAACCAGCCGGCACTAGCAAGTGTCCAAGGGGTAAGTATTTTCTCAAACTTGTGCTTGTGGCTTTAGTATACAACTTGAGATTATTGTATGGCGTATGTCTCTTGACAAGAGGTATGATATATTGTGCCTCAACCACGATGAGTGCTTGTCAGGGTAAAGAAATAGACACCAAGACGATCACGTTGGTCACCCGGTTATGCATGGAGAACCATGCTGAGGGATGGTATTTCCAAGATACGAAAGATTGCGTTCTCCTCCTGTTGAACGAACCCAACATTCTTAAAGCACGAACGAACCCGGAAACCAAGGCTAGATTCAAGGATCTACATGACAAGGTAAGTTATTTCTCATATGGCAAACGTGTTATGAGGGTATATTTGAAAGTGATATATGTGGAAGTGGTTTCAAAATGTACTTGCTGTGCAAATATAGGTCAATACTTCACAGCGCAATAACACGAGGCACATGGTGGCTAAGAAGGTTAAAAAGGTTGTGCCTGTTATCTACAATGAGTACTTTACGAGTACTGGTGGGAAGCTTGTCCCTAAGGCAAGTGTCAACTCCCTTCAAGGTAATTGGCTTCCCACGAATTGCGCCCATAGCGTGGCGCTTTGACTGCAATTGTGGCCTAAAGTGTGGTGCTTTGACGTTTGTACAAGGACTTTCGGGTTTATGTGTTTATGACTTCCTCGGCTTGATTTGTATATGCAGGCGGGGAGTGGCACAAGACCGCCAGTGATCCATTAGGGAACCCTCTATTTATGGAGGTGGTCCAACAAGTATTTCCACCGAGTAAAAAGCTAGGAAACCGAGGAGACCCAAGCTTATTGCAAAAATTCACCACCAAGACCATTGCGTTCTTATTACTTTGTGTTTATAGCAACTTGTTGTGCACAGAAGGCATCGGTGGGTGGGCCTTGGAATATCTCACGACCCATGCTCCTCAACGCTTGACAGCACAAGAAGCGCAGGTGAGGACATTATTGTATGTGTTCTGTGCAAAACCTTTGAATATGTGCTATCAACTTGTCCTAAGCAAATATTTATGGTATGCAGGTGGAGTCCGGTGCGTGGCTGGCTCAATCATATTGGGAGTGGGTGATTAAGGTGGAAGGTTATAACCTTACCACAAGCGCATTAGCTCCAAAGAGCAAAATAGCTTGGCCGATACCATCCAGCGATATGTCGGATTTGGCTGACTTGGAGGAGCCCTTCGAGCGTTGAGAAAGTTGAATCATAGTATCGAAGTAATAGTTGATCGTTGTGCAGTGTGACACTCACACTGCTAGGTACTAGTACACACTCAGCTAGCTTGAAGTAAACCACAATAGTGGCCTACGTGTACTCTTGGATATACATCAACTTATTTGCTCTTACAAGTCACATTAGTTTAGTGTGATGTAACACGCTTTGTAAAGATATGCACATTATTTGCTACATACTTGCATACTTTGTTGAAACTTGCCTATATGTGGCTCATGTAATTCTAGCACATGTATGTGAGGGGTGTTTGTCCCCTGTAACCATACAGTATGCGTAGGATTGCTACATATTTACATACACTGGATATTGCAGCATATTTGCGACATGTGACTATTGCAGGCATATATGTGGCAAGTGTATGTTTTCTGCATAGTTACACACCCAGGAATCTCAAGCATAATTGCAGTTTATGCATAATGTATGTATTTTTGCCAAGAGTGCATATGCCCAGCCTATATGCTTTAGGTGCAAATTTGCCACATATTTGCTACAGGTGCAAGTTTGCTGCATATTTGCTGTAGGTGCAAATTTGCTGCATATTTGCTTTAGGTGCAAAATTGCTGCATATTTGCTGCAGTTGCAAATTTGCTGCATATTTGCTGTAGGTGCAAATTTGCTGCATACTTACGGGATGTGAAGTCATAGTTCATATGTTTACGGGGGGCGCATATATTGCATATACATTCGGCATCTGTCTCAACTACAAAAGAAATGTTAAGGGTGCCTACTTCCCACATATATATCAAATATGTCTTGAATGTGGCAAATTTACATAAGTTATATTCTGTTGTAAATTTACATAACCCGGAGTGATAGTAGGCATATTTACAGCATCTGTCTAAAACCCACAAATCTACGTAGGCTATGCGGGTCGAAAAAACCCGGATGACATGGTGGACCAACCCAGGAAAAGGAGAACTACTGTGCGTGTCACCGCTGCAGCAGCCATGATCCAGGAGAGCTTCGGGGTGACGGACTTCAGTGGGAAGGGCGAGTTGCACGCCGGGACCATGGAGGCCGAAGCCTACGAGTTGCTGAAGAAGAGGATGCTCAGTGGCCTTACGGAAGAGCAGCTCACTGCCATGGCGCAGGTCCAGCCCGTGTGCAAGCTCCTGAACGAGACACTGGCGCAAGGCATGGCCCTCGTAGCCTCTGGTGGGTTGCTCATGTTGTACAAGGCCCTGCTCCTGGACACCGGGGCCAACTGCAACATCATCCCCATAAGGACGGCCAACCGGCTCGGTCTGACCATCTTTGACGCGGAGACAGGGGCCAGAGTGGCCAGGTGCGACGGCAGTCCCGCGGAGTTCACCAAGTACTGCTACGTGGACGTGATCCTCGCCGCAGGCACCCCGTACATGACTCTGCATCGACTCCACGCCTTCGTCACGTACACCAACGACACCACGTGGGACTTCCTGGTGGGTACGGGACCCCTGAAGAACGCCCTCAAGTTGACCATCGACCTTTACCGGGGTATCGCCACCTCTGAGGCCGTGGTGTCACTGGGCATGAGGGAGAAGGTCACGCTGCCGTTGATCGAGTTGACGCCGCCTGCTGATGCGAGGAGCAAGCGGAACGAAGATCCCAGAGTGTGCTTGGCAACTGAGATCTTCGACGACAATGCCGCGCCCGAGCGCTCTCTTGTCTCTGTCTTTGATGACTGTTCTCCACCTCCACGCGAGGCTGTGCTTCCTGACACAAGGGGAGAGGACCGTCTGGCCCTCACAGGGGAAAGGTGTGCACCTGGACCATGTGCGTTCTCACGAAATCACCCCGAGCTGGTGGATCTCCTGGCATCATTTCTAGAAGAGCTCAGGCTGAAAAGGTTCAACCAAGAGGAGAGGGAGATGCTAGAGGCACGCTGCCAGTCCATGGTGGAAGCGGGCATCCTGCGACCCAGCGCGCTTATGCAAGTGGAGCTCTCTGGACGGGTCAGCCTGCGCGCCGAGAACTCAACGTTCAAACCACCTGCTCCCGGCACGTCCGTAACGGGCCAGATGTTGGGCTTGCTGCAAGCGACGTCACGCAGCCAGCGGGAAGCCAACGTGGCAACCAGAAACGAGTGGTCCGGCGCTGAAGAGCCAGTCGATGCGGTGCCCATCGCGCCAGCCAGTCTGACTACAACCCAGACCGACCCTCGCTATCCAGACCTCACGCAGGAGCAAGAGGCTGGAAGTGAAACTGGGTACATGTTGGCCAGTGCGCAACCGTGGGCAGGCATGGCAGTGAACCCTTGGGACCATCGAGACTGATACGGGCTGATATGCGAGCCCTTAGTACAGTAATCACCCACCTGTAAGAAAACAGAGAAATCCAGGTCAGTCAGCTTTTCTCATCGAGTTGGGTACCCCCCCGCCAGCGTCAGCGTCATAAGAGAACGCTATGGATAGTGGACCGCGATCTCGTGAGCCAGCCAGCGAATTCCATAACCATCCACGTGGACACCTTCCCTAGCCAGCCCGTTCTCTTAAGGTGTTCATTTTCCGAGAAAATGGACCCTGAGAGCCGTGCGCAGCTTAAAGAATTAAAGCAAGATTTTGATGACGATATTATATCTGAAACAGACTATCAGGAACTTAAACCTTTAAGACAAGTTTTGTGCAAAAAATCATGAAAACCCATCAAATATACCATATTTGTCAATTTCCCGGCAAAGTTTTCTTAGTTTAAGAAATGCCTCTCCAGCTAGGCAGCCAGCGGTCATTTTCCTTATTTCAGGCCATCTCATAAGTCGGAAAATCCAGCCAGCTTTTCTCATCGAGTTGGGTACCCCCCCCCAAACGCTGGCTATTTCCTTAACGTCGAGTTTCCTTAAATGTGAGTGATTACTGTATATGATATAAAATACAAGTAAACGCTACTGCGTTGTAGAACGGCAACACAAGCGTAAGATAATAGCGGGATGAGTGCAGTGACTTCTGTGTGAAGATACTGCTGAAGCACAACGCTTCCTCATCTATACCATACGTCTCCCATCGCATAGATGGTACCGTCATTGGGTTGTGAACCCGAGACGTTGGTTGAACGACCAGTATCGTCAGAACGAATAATACGTTCGCTCCATAATACTGCGCATGCGTGTTCCGCACATGCTTAAAGCAAAGATGGTTCTTGTTTGTTACTTCAAGATGTATCTTGCTTTGCCATCTTCGAGTTCGACGTACGAACTCTCGATGACAGGTGTCATTCAAGTCTTTCCTTGAATAATGACAGATGACGTGACTTATCATCTGACGACATGTACAGTCATAGTCGACCGTACTGACGACTGTCATGATTATAATATATGACATGACTCGACATGACATGACATGGTATGACATGTCTGACAGGTATGACACGTATGCCATGTATGACACATATGTCATCGGTCATGACCCTGTATGGTATGACATGTCTGACAGGTATGGCATGTATGACACATATGTCATCGGTCATGACCCTGACAGATCTCCCCTCTTAAAAGAGTTGTGACCTCACAACGGGCATACCTTTGTATATGTCTATGATGTCTTTGTTGTTGTTGCTTCTTGTTGGTACCAGTCTTCTTACACCGATTTGAGGCGTCCCTCATGGTGTTTTTAGGTTATTGGGGGGAACTGAGTCCACTTTAGTCCCTCACCTTACAGTTCTTAGGATGTAGCCCCCTTGAACGATTCAAGGTTCAATGAATTGCGTTTCGTGATACAGATTGACGCTGGATTACTGATTGATCCACACGTATCGTGCGTCAGAGTGACGATTCAAAGTATCCGAAGTGTACGTTACGGATTATTTGCGCTAGCCGTCGTCGCTTTTGCGAACGATGATCCCACGAATTAACAATTTCTCATTAATCGAACGATTCTCGGCCTTATATATACAACTGATCGTTTGCTGTTCGTTTCCACAGTTGTTATATATTGTGCACCCAACCCTTCCTCCCCTCCTTAAGCTACTTTTGGAGGTGCATAGGCGGTCATGGGGAGCCCGTGTTTGTTTCCGGAGTTATTTCACCGGGGGCTTGTTCTAATGCAAACAGAGTGGCCCTGCTTAACGGGATTGGACTTATAATCCTTACCCGGTCTGCTCACTCTTGATATGGTCCAGTACGCACGCTTTGACGAACATCTATTGCGATGAGTGAGAATGGATTCGCCACGTACTAATGTGAAATTTCTTTAGTTATGTTTGTCAAGCACAACTTAGGATCACAACTCCGTCTACCTCAGTCGATATCTCCGGTAACTTCGGATGACTGGCCATAGAATCTGATGACTAACCACGGTCTTGGCAAAGGTAGCACTTAGCAGTTTTTATTTATCCACAGATATGATATCTCGCATGTATGCGTATCTGTGCAAGGGTATGATTTTGTACAAGGCTCGCTACACCTTTAGCAAGGAAGGATCAATTTCCCGCTTCTATGCAACATAATGATAAAACATTAAGAGCAAGGTATATAGATGATCGACATGAATTAGTATATATTACAAGAAGTAAGGGCATGAGGCTTAATATAATGTTTAGCCTTCATAGGCAGCTATTATGTCTGCTGCATTGGTCAGCTCTGTGGCTTTGACCCAGGTGTCATGTTCAGGGCCGTAGCCTGCATATCGCACTAAATAGTACTTGACACCTCTAGTGATCTTATCTGAGAGTATATGTGATATCTCAAACAGTGGTTGCCCTTCTTCGGTGATCATCTGTGGCAGAGGCAAAGGTGCTTCGGGATCGAGTCATTGTACAGCTCTAATCTGGATACAGGCTGTACCGGATGAATACGGATATCGAGGTCTCCGAAATCTAACTCGTATGCACGCCCATGGCTAAGCACTTTGGAAATGGTGAACGGCCCAATATATGGCTGCTTAAAGTGTCTGCCTGCCTCTGTCAAACCAGTCCATTGAATAAGCTCGGTCCGTAAAAGAACTTTCTGCCCAACTGCATACTGCCGAGGCATGTGAGTCTTATTGAATCTGGCTTGGCTAATTTCTGCTGCTCGGGAAATGTTGTCTACCGCGTTGGCATGGACAGCCGAGTACTGGTCAAAATGATCTCGAATAGCTCTTTGTATTGGAACAGGAGCTTCTGGCGGAATAGTGATTACCAGGTCATGAGGCGAAAGTGGTTGCGCCATCGAGTCGAGATAAAATGGTGAATAACCAGTTGATGCAGAAACTGTGTTGTTAATTGCAAACTCCACCAGAGGCAACTTGTCCTCCCACGAATTGGCTGAAGTATCATTGCAACAACACCTGTGGATGAAAAATACCACCTAATCAGTTTATAAACCAGAGGATGGTGAAATCGAATCATGAATCAACAATTTGAAAAGTACCTGAGGATATCCTCGATGAAGGCATGGCTCCTCTCATTGGCTGCATTCGACTGTGGATGGTGTGAGGACGTCATAGACAATCTTGTACCAGTAGATTTCCACAGTGTTTGCCAGAATGTAGAGGTGAATCTGGGATCTCGATCTGAGATGATGTTCCTCGGAAGACCATGGAGCTTGAAGTTATGCTGCATATATATAGAAGCAGTATGCTGAGCTGTCCAGGTCATGCTGAAGGGAATGAGATGACAGCGATGAGAAAATTGGCACATTACCACAAATATACTGTCGTGCCCATTAGTGGTGATAGGCAGGTCAGTAATCCAGTCAAGAGATACATCTAGCCATTTTGTCTTAGGCACAGAATATCGTATATGTGCCTGACCATAAGGCTTGTGTCGCCTCGTTTTCTGGCGCTGACAAACGGGGCACTCCCGAATGTACTTGATGGCTGCCGTTGTCATTCCTGGCCAATAATACCGGCTACGCAGAAGATGAAGCATGCGATTTTTGCCTACATGACCAGAAATAGTGGCTGAGTGGCACTCATAAAGGAGAATGTGGCGAAGCTGTGTGATCTCACCGTCATCTGTGGGGACTTTAGCTGTTGGTGGAATGTACAGCTGTCTGCCATATATGGTCTTACGATAGATCAACGCCTGGATGAGCTCGAAGCTGTAGCTGCTGACTGACTGTGATGAAGTCGATGATGTCAGCTTAGCCAAAATAGTCTGTGCAAATGTATCACGATCATATTCGGATATAATGATGTCGTGTAGCTGATGAGCTGATGAAGAAGATATAAGAGCAATGAATGTAGGATCTGCAGATGGCATGACTTCGCTGATGTCCATGTGCTGAAGACAATCAGTGAGTTCAAAAAGTGCAGAGATACGAGTGAGTGCGTCTGCAACCTTATTCTTATCGCCAGCAATATGCTCTATACGGAAGTTGTACTCGGAGAGCTCATCCAACCACCTTGCCTGTTTGGGGCTCAGTGTGGATTTGGACTGGAAATAAACCAGTGGCTGATGATCTGAGCGTACAATGGTCTCAGGAGCTCCCAACAAGATGTGGCGAAAGAATCGGAAGCCCTCCACAATGGCAAATAGCTCGATCTCAGGAATAGGCCAACGTCTCTGTGTATCGGATAGAGTGACGCTGTGATAACCACATGGCTTCATACCTTTTCCTTGATCCTGGAGTATCACTTGACCAACGTGTGTGCCTGATCCATCGACCTCCATAATAGATGGCAGTTTCTGATCTGGAAGCTGTAGTACTGGAGCGTTACAGATGGCACTTTTGAGGTTATCAAATGCCTGCTGCTGCTCAGATTCCCAGACAAACTCTGCATTATCTTTAAGGAGACGATTGAGCGGCTCGGCAACTTTGGAGAACTTTGGTATGAATCTCCTGAATTGACCGACCATGCCCAAGAATGACCGAAGGGATGACTTGCCATCTTTAGCCATACGGCGTAGAGGCTGCTTTCCAACGGTAGGACCATAAGACACTGGAGGCTGAATTGCCATAACTGCTCGGATTCTGTCTTCGATGATGGACAAGCCTGCTTCAGAGATGTGATGTCCGATGAAGTCTATAGATCTGACGAACAACTCCACCTTGGAAGGCCTGATGAAGAACTGGTGTTCTCTGCAACGCTGGAGAAACTGTCGGACATGACTCACGTGGCTGTCAAAATCCGGACTGTATACGATGGTATCGTCCATGAAAATGACAAGGAACCGATCGATGAAGTCGAAGAATGCCCGATTTCCTACACGTAGAGCTGTTGCAGGAGCATTGGTCAATCCGAAAGGCATGACTGTCCACTCATAGGAACCGTATCTGGTGCGAATAGCTGTTTTGTGAATGTCATCTGGATGTATAGGGATCTGATGGAAAAACTGATTGAAGTCAAATCTGCTAAACCATCGTGCACCTTTAGCTGTTCAAGAAGGGTGTCGTGAGGTGGCAATGGATACGTGTCCTTAATTGTGATGTTATTAAGGGCTCGATAATCACAGCACATCCTCCACTTCCCACCTGGCTTAGGAGCGAAAATGATAGGACATCCATATGGAGATGATGACGGACGAAGGATACCCAAGTCGACATATTTGATGATCTGTCGTTTGAGCTCTTCCATCATGGGTACTGGTATGGTACGTACTGGCTGTGATGGTGACTTATGCCCAGATTCAATGTTGATTCGATGATAACCACCTTCAAACCGTTCTGGCCTATGACCAGCTGGAAGATCCTCCTGGAATATGTCTGAAAAGTCTTCTCTCATTTGATCACGTGTTGCTGTGACCTCGGGGTCTTCCATAGTGGTGTCTGTGTCTGATGCTGTAAAGACCAGTTCACCGTCGACCTCTGAGAGAAAGAAGAGATAAGCTACGGCTTCTTCAGCCGAACCACTGGATCGAATACGACGAAGGTGCTTTCTCATGGTGGTGGCGCTGACCAATTCCATTTCAGGAAGGTCATCTGAGCCTGGAGTCCGTTCAACTCTGGATAATACTGTGCGAATACTGGAGCCTGATGAATGCTTCCTAGTGATCGTCAGATTTTGGTCTGAAAGTCAATGTGTGGATTTCTCCTCTCCAACCAATCTTGACCCAGAATGACAGTGAATGGTTTCATGTCAATGATGTAGAAATCTTCTGTATCCTTATACTTACCCAGCGTAAATGTAGCCTTGGGAAGATAGGATGTGCATGGAAGTTGGCTTCCTCCAGCCAATCCCACTGAAAACGATGAAGAATCTGTGGGTGCTATACCAAGCTGAGCAGCGAACTGTCTGTCAATGAAAGACGATGTAGCTCCTGGATCTACCAAAATGTGAGTACTCTGTCCATATACTTTCCCTTTGTACAACAACAGCTTCTTCTGTGATTTCAGCTGTGCTGTTTGAGACTGCATCTGTGCGATGTGCTCTGAGGGAGTGTCCATCTGCTGAAACTGCAATGTCAGACTGGAAAGGACTTCTTCTGAGATACTCTCAACCCGGCCACTTGCTTCAGTGGCATCTTCAGGCTGATTTATCTTGGGGGTGCTCTCAACACTGGTACCTGTGCAGTACCCTGAGAGTTTCCCTGAGGAGCTGGAGCTGAAGCTGGAACTGGAGTTGCAACTGCTGCATTAATGCTGTGCTGATTCTTCAGTTCCTTAACCAAGGTGTTGATCGTATTGATGAGTTTGCCGGACCCATCCTTAGCACCCTGATTCTGCTGCTGCTGTCTCCGGTTCTGGAAAGGACTCTGAGCTGGTGGCTTACCCTTGATATCTTTTCCATCTGGGGTCTTGGTGGAATAACAATCCTTTTCGATGTGACCAACACGACCACAACGATTGCAAGACTGAGGATTCTGTGATTTTCCTTTTCCTTTGCCCTTGCCTTTTCCACCTTTTCCCTTGCTCCGATTTTGATTGGAGTTCTGGCTGCCACTCTGGTTCTGATTCCGATTTCTGTTGGATCTGTCATATGGCTTTTGGCCACGTCCTTTGTCCTTGTCCTTCTTGACTGGACCTCCTGATGACTGCTCCCTCTGACCCCGATAGTGAAGGGTTTCTGACTGCTTTGAATGAATGACATAATTCAAATCAAGCAATATCTGTGTGGTTTCTTGCCACGACAGATTGTTCCTTTCCTGTTCTGTCAGAAATCTGAGTTGGAACTGTCTGCGGAGATCTGGATCCATACTGGTGACGAATCTGTCCTTTATTAGCACATCGTTCAAATCAACTGCTGCTAAAGCAGCCAGTGACGTGAACGTGCGCAAATAGTCTGAGAAGGTTTGGTTCCCTTGATGCAGCGCCATAAGGTGTTTCTTGGCTACTGATCTCTTATGAGGGTTACCAAATTGGCTGAGGAATGTCCGTCTGACCATTTCATAGGTGGCATTTGGCTGTTGTGCCAAGACCTGAAAAATAGTGTCTGTCGTTGTTCTGAATAAGAGTCAGAAACACTGTAATCAAGTCCTTGTCCTTGACTCTTGGATAGGTGAACTGGAAATATCGGTCCACCGTGTCCAACCAGACTTCTGCGTCCTGTCTTGATTTGAATTCCCTAGGTGGTGTCATTTTCACCTTTGGGACCAAACTAGGTGGAACTGGTGCTGGGACAGAATCTGTATCAGGATCTGTAAAAACCATCGGAGGATTATCTTCTGTGTACTCAGTCTCTGGTTCCTGAGGTTCATTGGCTGGATCCCTAAATCGGCTCATATCTGGCTTCATACGACTGATGTCGTCGAAGTAGCCTATCTGGTCGTATCTGGTTTGAGTGTTGTCATAACCAGCGATCCATTTCGGGACTTTAAACCGGCTGAATGCATCATATGAACCAAGAATGTCGAAAAACCATGTCGATGGATCTGGGTTGATAACTGGAATATCTGGCTCTTCCTCTTCGAGTGCAACCATCTAAAAACAAAACACAACACAAAAATACCTTCAGCTAATCAACTAACTGAGTGTGTGTGATTTATATATATGTGGTTTATCTGTATGTTTACATACATGTAGTACATTTGTACATAATAATGAGGTAGTTATACATATATATCCACCTTCTTCCCCCCTCAAGGAAGTGTGTGATATAAGGCAGTTGTCAATTGCCTGTACCTCATAAATAGTATGCATTCCTTATAGGAAGCATCTGTTACAGTTTTAGGGTTGTTGCCCGATATATTATCATGTCTGTGTCAATTACAGCATGATATATTTATGCCAAACACGAAGTTTATCGAATATTTAGTGGCATTTTAGGGCATGTCATATTACAGTGGCTCATATTCCCAATAATGTGATTAGGGTGTTACATGGTATCAGTAACCTAAAATAGGTAAAAATAAAGCAGTATAAATATTTTGCAAACATTTTTAAGCAAAACTGCATTTAATACCACACTGAATGTTACGTGGTTTTCAGTAGGTATGTTACACCCCTAACACACACATTCAATATTCAGGGTGTTACACATGCTGCATAAATCAGGGATTGTTTATTGATAGCTAAATATTCATATTAGCAAAAAAAATCAATCCGAAATTTTCATTTTTAAATCATGCGTACACCATTTCGTTACAACCAATATGTATACCCCTACATATTACACACCTGCTATCTAGGGTGTTACACGAGATATGACTATTGTCATTATGATTTTCTCATACCTCAATAGGTATAAAATCATATTATCAAATAAAATAGGGTCCGATTTTCAATTTTCAAATCTATCGCAAACGGATTTTACCTATTTTGGCCGTTTTTCGGCTTGATATATATATATATATACATACATATCTCTGTGTGTGTGTGGACTGCAAAGTACAAAAGCACTGCATATTACTTCACCTTTGCACATGACAAATTTCATGGCATAAAAGTGAATTATTCTGCATATCAACATCTGAGGTTGATCATATTTATGGGTTTTACTGATTGAAACCCATGGAAGTAAATGTACTTCCTGATGATATTTAGATTTACCAACTATAAGCGGATTATCCACTTTAGTGATAATTTATCAATCTATGATATGTTTTGAGCATATGACTGTGCTCTAAGATTTATCAAAATGATATCTCTTATTTTAAACATATCAGGACATAGTTTGATTATATAATCAAAGCAGTTTGACACAACACATATATATATGTGTGTGTGTGCTTGTCCTCAACAACTCCTGTCAGTTCAATATATAGTTACTGATCTGAGAGTGTACATGCAATTTAAGCTGATCAATTCTGAATCAATTGTCATAATGCAATGTACTTGTTGTTGTTGCTCCAGCGATGATATGTGAGACGAATGGACAATGCTCAGCAGTGACCAGCTGCTTACGTTGAGCATTGTATAATGCCTTCGGGTCTGGAGATTTCTCCATCCAGCCCTACAGCATGTTGGATTATTCTGTTCCCATATCTATCGCCATCACTGACACTCCACACGCACATGTGTTTGTGGAGTGTTATCCATATTATCATATACATGATATATATTAAAGTTGGTCAATTCACTATGAGTCAGTGAATATCAATACATACAGTAATGCCAGTGTGTGTGCATGTATAGTGCTTATTGATTAGTACTTTTTGCCAGTGTGTGCGTGTGCTCACTTTTACACACTTACAGGAAGATAACTTCTGGATATTACAATATTCCCAGACAGTTTATCATGCAGGATGATAATCAGCATACCATGTACTGAATGAATCTAGCATGATATATATTAGGTTAGGGGTTATTGTAATTCCGAGATAATCTCATTCATAATAACGAGTTGCTGGTCTATTTCACATATAGTTCCGGTGAGCAATCCTTTCAGTGATCCACAATAGAACGATATGTGGTCCGAAGAGTATCTCGACTCCACCGGGACATAACGAGCTAATTATTGTGTTAAGACCACTGAATAGGCACCTTACACTATATGGGTTCGAATATAGTTAACATGCACAGCAGGTATGCTTTTGTGCATGTCTGATGTATTGTGATATGATGCCATATGTTCCAGCTGCTATCGTGATCAAGCTGGTCTATACATAACATCTGCTAACATGATGCATGCACAACTTACAATATTGCAGTCACTCAGTATAGAATGTGCATATACTCAGATGCTGCATGTTAATGTGTGTGCTGCATGTTAGTGTGTGCTGCATGTTCAGATAAACATATCTTGCACACTATATTGCAAATAAGCATGAAATGCTGACAATTTGAATATTTCTGCAGTCATCAATATATGGTGTGAAATGCTGCAGTATAACAATCAGATGTCCATCATGCATCCATCCAAAATATGCCTGCGAGTATACAGTTGTTTTGCAGAGTATTTTGACGCGAGTATGTAATGTACAGATGATCGTAGCAACATTTTGACATCATCATCGTAAAATTGCAAGATAATCGTAGCACGCTGCAAATGAATTTATGCAATCGGGCGCGCTGCTGATGAAAAGCATATATCGTCACCATCTCTCAGCGCATGATACGAGCGCTGACGTATGCTGACTTATGCGCGGATCATAAATCCGTCGATGATTACTATGCCGTATATCATTCTGAACAATTTTCAAATGCGAATCATCCATGCGCGTGCATGTAATTGACGCGCATGCTGTCACCTGCGAATCAGTCTCTCGCGCATCGACATATATGATAGCCGTACAATAAGCGATTTGATGCGATCACGAAAATTGTAATAGTGCGCGCTGATGACTTCCGCGCGGATAATGATTCCGCTGATGATTTATGCTTCCGCGTCTCATTTGCGAATTTGTGTACATCTGCGAATCATATATGCGAGTACATCTCATCGCTGCGCGCATGTATGCCGTATGCACACCTTGTCGTGCAGTATATGTGCGATCAGCTGTATCCTGCGAATGCTATCCTGCGAATGTGACAATTATCTCGCACACTGTCTTCGCTATTGCAGCGGTATATACGATATGTCAATTATTCGTATTATTCGACTGCGTCGCCTTATATGCTTAAGCTCCGCAACCTGTCAACACAAAATTATTGATATCTACGCGCTGCACACAATTGAGTTCTCGTGTTCGTGCCTTGACGAGCTAAATTAGAATACCATCTGATACGGGCTGATATGCGAGCCCTTAGTATACGTGATATAAAATACAAGTAAACGCTGCGTTGTAGATCGGCAACACAAGCGTAAGATAATAGCGGGATGAGTGCAGTGACTTCTGTGTGAAGATACTGCTGAAGCACAACGCTTCCTCATCTATACCATACGTCTCCCATCGCATAGATGGTACCGTCATTGGGTTGTGAACCCGAGACGTTGGTTGAACGACCAGTATCGTCAGAACGAATAATACGTTCGCTCCATAATACTGCGCATGCGTGTTCCGCACATGCTTAAAGCAAAGATGGTTCTTGTTTGTTACTTCAAGATGTATCTTGCTTTGCCATCTTCGAGTTCGACGTACGAACTCTCGATGACAGGTGTCATTCAAGTCTTTCCTTGAATAATGACAGATGACGTGACTTATCATCTGACGACATGTACAGTCATAGTCGACCGTACTGACGACTGTCATGATTATAATATATGACATGACTCGACATGACATGACATGACATGACATGTCTGACAGGTATGACACGTATGACATGTATGACACATATGTCATCGGTCATGACCCTGTATGGTATGACATGTCTGACAGGTATGACATGTATGACACATATGTCATCGGTCATGACCCTGACAGAGACAAGGAAAGTAGCTGGTCTCAGCAGCGCCTGTACGTCGACCGTACTGGCTACGCTCGCTTGTGCACACTCTGTGAAGATGGCGATGGAGGCGAACCAGACGCAGGCTTCGTGCAGGTCAGGTTTCCACGCTGTGGGGAATTGAAGAACATCCTGGAGTCGGAGCTGCTGTGGCCCGACTTTACGCTGGTGGACCAGAGGGTTGACAAGGAGACGAAGGTACCCTCAGAGACCTGGGCCACGCGGGCGAGTTACAAGAGGGACGGCGACCAGGTCGCGCTCCCTGACTGTGGTGCTCATCGGGAAGCTGGGCGATACACCATGGCGAACGTCCAGGAGGCGCTCAACGCCCAGCAGGTGTACCCCACAGGAGTCGTAACTGGCAAGCTTATGTGGGACAAAATGGCACATCAGTTCTGCGTGCTCAGTGACCAGACTCGCGTCCAGTGGGAACTCATGGAGAGCATGGTGCGTCACACCATGGCTGGCACTTCCAGCATGAGCCCCATGGGGAAGGTGACTGGAGAATTCCAGCTGCCCTTCTACTATGAGAAGGACCAGTGCTGGCAATTCCAACACCTGAAGTATGTGCAGAAAGTTGACATTGCTGACCTCCGAGCTCGCCTTAAGGTGAGGTACGATGAGGTGGTAGCTGGTGTGCGGGTCATCCCGCTGCTTACGCTGTCAGATGCAGCTGGCAAAGTGGGAAAGTTCTACCCGGTGACTGATGGAGAAGGTGGAGACGGTGAGGTGTTCAGCACGAACGCCGCCGCCGTGGAGTACCTACACTTGGGGGACGGCAGAGTGATGCTCGCTGCATGCAAGACTGAGGAGAGAGCACGTGACGCGCTTGCCAGCTACGGGACTAGGCGAGACCCACCACCAAGGCCTACAGTCCGCACACGCAAGACTGTCAGCAAGGGTGGGGCAGGGCCATCTGGATCTGCGCCGACGTCATCCTCGGGGCCGCTGCGCCTGAGGCATCAGACCTGGCCCAACGGCACTTTTGACCCTCAGAAGTTGGATTATCACCCGTCGGTGTTCCAGGGCACCTACGAGCCGGACAGCAAAGCCACCGCTCGAGAGTCCGAATGGCTGAACCCAGGGAAGATCTCAGAGTTCGCGGCGCTGGACGGACAGACGGTTTTCCTCATCCAGTACCGGTGCTTCAAGGGCAAGATCGAGTTCCAGCTTGGGAGGCCCTATGCAGAGCGGGGAAAAGGGTTGCACACGTGCGAACTCAGTAAGCAAACGATGCACAAATACTCCTCCTCGGCGGCCGTGGGGCAGCGAGGTGAGTGTTTGCCGCTGGGTGGGCAGTCAAGGGGCTGCACTGGTGGACTCCTTGGCACCATACAGACGCACGTGGAGCACCTCGGCACGAGCGAGCAGCTGGTGGAGATAGCCACAGGCCATTTAATCGACGGCCCACGACAGGGCACGCTGCATGTGCTCAAGACGCGAGCCAACTCCCGTTCCAAGGCCGTGTACTACCTTTGCGAGGACCCTCGCTACTACCGCGCACGAGGATCCTACGGGGTCGTGTTCACCTTGGAGCACCTCTCCTCCTCGACGCGCAAGTTCGACAGCTGCAGCTGGGTGACATGGGACAAGGCGGCCGTGATGCACAGGGAGCCATTGTATAAGCTTGCGTCCCTTGTGGGGCCCGCGCTGCTGGCTGACGCACGACGAGCTGAGGTACACACGCAGCTGTGTGACGACTTCGTGCGTTGCTTGGACCCCTCCGTGGAGGATGGCGACTCCCAACACAGACAGACAGAGGAGTATGAGGAGGTTGACAGCGCCTCGAGGCGCTCGCCCGACCTCGCAGCTGGTGAGGGTATGGGCTCCAACCCGCGCTACGCGGCAACGCTGTCGCCTCAGTCGGAGCGTTCTTATTCGGAAGAGCAAGACGGGGGGCAGATCGGCGAGGGGTTGGTTGGTTTGGCTACCGACCGGCCACAGGTGCGCGCCGAGATCGCGGCGAATACAGCCACCATCGCAGGATCAGACGCGCGCATCGCAGCGCTTCAGGAACAGATAAGGGTGCGCGCGGAGATCATCAGAGGGTACGAGGCGCGAACTCCCACTACTCGTCCATCTGCGAGAATTAGTACACGTGGCTCCGACGACCCTGGCCTGGACAGACGCCATGGTTCGCAGACACAACCTACACGGGAGCGCTGCACTGGTCAGGCGCTCGATGGGCTGCATGCCGAGGGCTTGGAGGTCAACTTTGCGCAGCGGTCCGAGCACCAGACGGTCGATGACATCTTGAGGTCACCGACAGGTTCCGTCTGCACGCAACAGACTGAGGCGCTGCTTCCAGCTGGACAGGACCAAGGGGCCACCGCAGTCGTGACGTCGCCAATCCTTGGCGCCACAGCGCCCAACAGACCAGCGCAGCCCTGGGAACGCGTGTCGAGCGCCGAGGTCCAGCGTGACGGCCATCGTGAGGTGCGCCGGCAGGACCTGACCGCAGGGCTCTCACAGCAGTGCTCACCGCGAGCTGGCCAGCGCAGGAGAAGATCACCGAGCCCCAGGGGAGAGGCCCGACGTCCTGGCGCCGCTCGCAGAGAGAACCCAGGCTGGAGCGCGCCGCGTGCTTCAGGCGCGGAGCTGACTTACGATGAAATATGGGAAGAGCGGAGGAAGGATAGCGCACTGGGGCCTTTTCGATGGGGCGCCGGGCCCGCTGCAGCTCGGCGCACCCGTTATTGAGAAGCAGCCCCGGCATACGGCCGGGTACACAGCCCGCCGCCGAGCGGTGGGCGAGGCACGCTCAGGTGTGCTTCTTATTCGTGGGGGTGTTCGCGCGCTTGCAATGGCCGCAGCTGCCACACTTTGCGGTGATGGTTATATGGATGGTAATGGAGGCGGTCAGGTGCCTTGGCGAGATGGCAGCAGTCTGGATGTGTCATGCGGGTGTGCATCGCAGAGTAATGGCGCGCGTATTGTGGGCCGTGCGTACCGCGCCGCTGCAGCAGTGGGAGCACCCACGTCTACACCTTCGTGTGCTGTCAGAGTTGGCGAGGCACTTGTTGTTGCTGAGCACATTTGCCTGTGAGGTGGCTGGATTACACCATGCCCAGCGCGGGCTATGGTGCGTGCCGTTGCTCCGGCTTGGGCTTGCCATGCTCGCCGTGCGCTTCGTGGGCGCGGTCGGTTCACTGGGGTGCAGCTTGATGGTCGCCGTACACATTGGGAGACATGGTCTGCCGGGCTTCTGCTTGGCGCGCGTTCCTATGTTTGCCGCGCTTCGCACTCGAGTGAGCCACACGCTGGCGATCGCGCAGCGAGTCGCTGCGGCGGGTCCTGCCACGCTGGCGGCCATCCCGCGCCGCATGCAGAAGCCGCGTTTTGCTGCCCGTCTGCGGCACCTGCGTTTCGTGACCACTTGCTACCGCGTAGCTCATTACGCCTACGTGGCGTTGGTCCTGGCGCTGGTGATCCACATATCGGCGGGAGGAGGTTTGGGCCGTGTGCAAGGGGGGTGGAAGATGCTGACTTGCATACTGACCCTTCACCCTCCAGTCAAACCAGTGGGGACCAGCAGAATTTTAAAACTTTTGTTGTTACTTGTGGTCTCCGTTTGGATGGCCACCGTGGCCCCTAAGGAGTTACGAGGCGTGCCCACTGCGGGTTCGTGCTCTGACCCGCTGCACAGGTCTTCCAGGACCACCTGGGAGGACCAGAGATCCTCGCGTCAATGGGACACTGGATGGATGGGAAGCCATGGTGGCAGAACGAGACGAGGTGCTTCCGCACACGGTGCTGGACACGTTGCAGCCAGGGGGCACGACCAGAGTCACCAAAGACGAGGCCGCGTGGTTGGACACCGAGCTCAATGCCACCTTCGGGGGGCATCCCGAGTTCACTGAGGAGAACTGGGAGGAGATGCGCAACGTGGTGAGGAGGTGCAGCTATTGCTTTGCCAACAAACCACAGGACATCAAGGGCTACCATGGAGGAGCAGCACATGCAACCTTCGCCATCCCGTTCAAGGACGAGACCAAGGTGGCTTACCAGCGACCGAGGAAGTACAGCCCAGGGGAGCAAGAGATCATCGATACGCACTGCAAGGAGCTACTGGAGTACGGCTTCATCGAGCCGGCTTCGCAGCACTGTAGACACGCCAGCAACGTGGTGGTCGCAGGGAAGAAGGACCATGATACTGGACAGTGGACCTCAACGCGCTTCTGTGTCGACCTACGGAACACGAACCGGTTGTCGCTGAAGGACAACACGCTGCCTCACCGTCCAGAAGAGCTCTATCAGCGCGTGGCAAAAGCCAAGTTCAAGACTACTCTGGACGCGACCAAGGCGTTCCACCAGATTCCCATGACCACCGAAGAGGACAGGGACAAGACAGCGTTCTGGTGGGGCAATCAGCTCTATCGCTACACTTCCATGCCATTTGGAGCAGCTGGAGCGACCGCTGCCTTCATCAGGATCATGGACTACGAGTTGCGCCACCTGCAACACTGTACGGTGGCGTACGTTGACGACGTGTGCATATACTCAGACACCGCTGAGCAGCACATCAAGGATGTAGAGGCTGTGCTTCGCACCTTGGGGGATGCAGGGATCCGACTGCACTCGGGCAAGTCAACCTTCGGGTCAGCCACCGTGGACTTCTTGGGCTACCGCATTGGCCACAACACCATTGGTGCGCAAGACATCAAGTGTAAGGCCATCCAGGAGTTGCCCAAGCCCGAGGACAAGACTGGGGTGCGCTCCATCCTCGGGCTCATGAACTACTACAAGGGCTTGGTGGGGGAACCCATGGGACCCAATTACTCAGAGATGGCTCGACCACTGAACGACCTGCTCAGGAAGGATGTGTTGGACGTCAAAGAAGCTTGGGGGAAGGAGCAGGACCAGGCGTTACAGGCATTGAAGGATGCCCTATGTTCGGGGAGGTGTTTGAAGCCCATCGATTACAGTAAGCCCATCTTCCTCTACACGGACTGGAGCAACCATGGCATTGGTGCAGTGCTGGGCCAGAAGGACGAGAATGGCGTAGAGCACATCTGCGTGGTGATCAGTCGCTCGTTGTCAAAGACCGAGAGACAGAACGCGAGCTTCCAGGGTGAGATGCTGGCAGTGGTGTAGGCAATCCGCACCCTGCGCCAGTACCTCCACGGGATCCACTTCACGCTGATCACCGACTATTCACCACTCACGACCCTCATGGAAAAGGGGGACTTGCAGGGCCAACACCTGCGCTGGGCCATCAGTCTTCAGGAGTTTGAGTTCACGGTCCAGTATCGACCGGGTCCGAAGAACGAGAACGCGGATGTGCCGTCCAGGTACCCGTTGCTCAGCACAGCAGACGAAACTGGTGCCCGCTTGGACCGAGAAGGGGACCGTGCACGGGAAGCGGGGCACGCCGAGATGCTGACGCGCTGCTTCGCAGATACCATCTGCTTAGAAGTGACCAAGGAGCCACCGCTTGGATCAGAAGTGAGCCCCGAGGCTCAGGTGGCCAACTACTGCGAGAAGATGGCCATGGAGCAGCTGGGGACCAGTGCAATCCATCGACTGTTTGATGTACACTACCAAGAGGAGTTGGAGTGCAACAAGGGGGTCATGTTTAACACTGACCACCCAGAGGTGGCTAGGTGCTCTGGCAGGCTGACACGAGTCGCCTGGGATGCCCTCAGCCAGGTCCAGCCGGTCAGGGGCATGCATTCTGGAGGCTCCCCAGCGATCTACGGCGACGAGACCATGGAGGGTGGCAAACTCAAGGTGCCAAAGAAGATCGACACGAGAGTGATTGACAAGAGCTTCTTTCGAGAGGCCAGAGAAGAAGGCGTGGTCTGTTTAATATGAGCCCTGTGGGGGCTTGTGTGCTGGGCTGGAGATGCTTTTACGCTGTGGCGTCAAGGTCAACAAGTACCTCTACCAGGACACCTCGGAGTCCAGCCAGGCGGTAGCCAGGGCAAGGTGCTTGGCGCTCAGTCGTCGACATCCTGACTTGTGTCACGCTGGTGCGGTTCACCTAGAGCAGCTCCCCAGCAACATCGAGGACACCAGTCTCATTGACCTCGTGCATGCGGGGGCATTGAGCGGAGAGCAATGGATCATGGTGTGTGGGTATCCATGTCAGGACCTGTCACCAGCCGGCAAGCTAGCCGGTTTGGAGGGCAAGCACAGCAGGCTGTTCTATCAGGCAGTGCGGATCCTTTCAACGCTGCAGCAGCTGCAGCCTCAGCGACCGCCAGCGTACGTGCTAGAGAATGTCTCCCCGTTATCGCACCGGGAGAACTCGAGGATCAGGAAGGAAGTGTTCCCCATCATCAATAGTGTGGTGGGCCAGCCGGTGTCCTTCGACGCAGCGCGCGCGGGATCATACGCGCATCGCCTACGAGCATATTGGAGCAATCTGTTTCAGAATCATCAGTTCAATCTGGTGATGGAGGGGGTGAACAGGCCACCGGACAGATACGTGTGTGACATCCTGCAGCGAGGCTGGAAGCCACGCAAGGTAGTCACTGGAGACAGGAAGCCTCACTACACCGCCAACGTCGTGGGGGAGCCTATGCGGGTGCTGCCGACCATCTTGGCAACGCAGAACTCCTGAGCCTTTCGTGCACCCCGTGCAGGCACTGTGGTAAGGAAAGAAGATGTTGAGGAGAAAGGAGAAAGCAGAGAGGTCAACCTGGACGAGAAAGCCATTGCCATGGGGTACAACGCGAGCGAGCTACGCATGGCGCATGGCATGAGAGATGAAGAGTTGGCAAGCGTACTCGGTCTCGCCATGGATCGCCGGGCAATGGAGCTGTTATATGCGGTTGCTGAGGTCAGCACAACCAAGCTGCCAAAGAGTCAGGAGACCGAGGAGGAGGAGCATGGTGCGTTAGCTGCCATCCCCATTGTGAAGTCTACCGAGGTGGCTACCACTTCTGGAGTTGCAACGGAGCCAGCGCGAGCACGATTGGCAGAGTGGATCACCAGTTCCAACGACTACACTCAGCAAGTCGCGCGACGCCTGAGCCATCAGGACTGGGAGGAGCGGCTGCAACACATGTGCAGTCAAGGACAGAAAGGCACTCAGGGACTCGGCACAGTCGACACCGTTCCACGTCGCAGACAGTGGAAGCTTGCCTCCATGAAGCTCGCGGGCTACGAGGCACGTCATCGCCAAGCCTTTTCAGGACCTGGGGACAGGCCAGTAGAGGTAAGCTCAGCTCCAGAATGGGCACCAATGGTGAAGGAGAAAGACATGAGGCTGCCTAGACTGCCTGGCACGACGAGAATGGTTGCCATGGTAGCCAGCGTGACCCACCAGGAGTCACTTCGGGAGAAATACCCTGACATACACGAGGACGAGCTATGCCTCGCGTGGATAAAGACCGGAGGAAGAGTGGAGGTGCCCAAGGAGGAGTACCATAGAGTAAGGAAGAGAGCAGCTCGTCACCGCTGGGACGAGCTCATGGGCGAGCTGTACATGGTCACCGTCAGTGGCAAGGAGCTTCTAGTGCCCAAGCCCTGTGACAGAATTCAGCTGGTGCGTGAGCACCACGAGAGAACTGGCCATTGGGGCATCAGGCGAACGCTGAACTTGTTGTGGCAACGTCATTACTGGGTGGGCATGAAACAGGACGTGCGAGCAGTGGTCACTCAGTGCCAAACTTGTCAGAGAGTGAAGACGCACTACGCACGGGAGGAGGCAATGCTCACGCCGCTGGAGATCAAATCCTTCATGTATCGCTGGTCCCTGGATTTAGCCTGGTCGACGAAGCGCATCACGAAAGCTGGGAACAAGCGCGTCTTGGTTATGACCGAGCACTACACGCGTTTCGTCGTGTGTGTTCCGATCCCCGACAAGGAAGCGTCCACCATCGCCAATGCGTTTCGCAGTCACGTTCTGTCAGTGTTTGGGGCGCCGGCGGAATGCCTTGTGGATGGAGGTGCAGAATTCGAAGGTGAATTCGCTGCACTATGCAGGCAGTGTCTCATCGATCGGAGGGTGACTTCACCTAGTTCCCCGGAGAGCAATGGCTTAACGGAGCGAGTGGTGCGCACTCTCAAGTTCTGTTTCAAGAAGATGGCCCTCGACAAGGGCCTGGACTTCGAGTGGGATGAGATGCTCTGGTCGCTCGTGCTCAGTTACAACGCGGCCAAGCAACAGTCGACTGGGGTGGCACCGTTCACGCTGCTGTTCGCTCAGGAAGCTACCGTGCCACCAGACCTTCGTGCTCGACCCGAGTTGGACTTTGAGAGGCAAGAGGAGAGGACGTTGGCTGAGGACTTGCTGCAGCGAGCGGCCATCATAAAGAAGCTCATGGTGCACGCAGGGTGCAACCTGGAGATCGCTCAGCATCGCGACACCTTGCGATACGAGCACAGGAGGAGTGGCAGCTACGAGCCGAAGCCGCACCAGTTTAAAGCAGGTGATTTCGTGTACATAAGACAACAGCCGCGCTCTGGCATGGAGGTGGTCACCAAGCCAGCTATCTTGAAGTTGGTTAAGGTGCAGAGGGACGGAGTGGTAATCTTGGAGGACAGCACGAAATTGCGGGAAAAGAGCACAGTACAGAACATCGCACCGTGTCATCTACAGGTGAAGGATCAGTACGACTGCAACGCAGCCATCCCTAGCAAACATCTCGCGTGCGAGGTGTGCATGAGAACAGATGGGGAGGCAGCGATGCTGCTGTGTGACACCTGCAATCGTGTCTTTCACATTTGGTGTTTGGAGCCAGCGCTGGATGAAGTGCCTGAAGGAGACTGGCAGTGCCCCAAATGCTTGGGCGTGGTCGCAGTGGCAGCTGCCGCCGTGGTGGGTACGTCCATTGTGGAGAAGATGGCTGCCATGGAACTGCAGTTGAGGGAGAAGCTGGGTACCGAGGCAGTATTGTTGCCTGCAGATGTGGGTCCATGTCGAGCCGTGAGGCCGGAACGCGAACACCCATGGCAGGCGCTCACATCGCGACAGATGCTCAAGAAGGATGGGAGCATGGGGGATCTCCTTGACAGAGTGGCATGGGGGAATCAGGAAGAGCTCAGCAGAGTGATCACAGACGTGATGCCAGGATTTTGGCACGAGGGTCATCGTACTATCTTGAGTCGGAAATGTTCAGAGCAGCACACTTGTGCGAGGAGCGGAAGGCAGCCACGCACGGTGCAGGCCATGAGCCCGGAGGAGGTGCAGAAGAGGGGGGATGTCACGCAGTTGAGCAGAGCCCAGGTGAAGATTGCCAGTCAATTAAACTGGGGCTTAGAGCTGGTGATGACAGTTCCCCAGGAGGTCAGGCATCTGGCACACGAGGTGACTTGGGAGAAGGTCACACAGGTTTGGGATCCATGGCTGGGCTGGTACAGGTGTTATCGGCAAAGTAATGTCCCTGGAGTGGCCTCACCTGAAGTTCATGAACAACGATTGGAACCCGCAGTTGAAATGGCATGAAGCTCTTAATGCCTTGCAGCAGGGCAACTATCGTGCCTGGAAGGAGAAGTATGGGGTGTGTGATGCAGTGGTAACCTCACCCTGGTTCGCAGTGCTGGACATTGCGTTGCCACTGGCAGTGCTGGCTAGTAGAGTGGTGGCTTGCATTCATGTACCATCGCACTACATGACAGATATGGCAGAGAGCAGGGCACAATACTTTCGCAAGTTATGCCATGCTGGGCGCTTACATGTGATTGGACACTTGGAGCATGGGCCCATTGGTAGAAGATGTATGTGGGTCATGGTGTTTCGAAATCCTCTGACACGAGCAAGGATGCTACGAGGAGGAGAAGCTTCTGGAGTGGGTATGTTCACCTTCAGCATGGGCAAGTTCGCGCTGGATGGTGTGACAACAGAAGATGCTGAACAAGCTCTTATTTAACGTCTGTGCTACCAGTGGCAGCTACAGATGGGGGATGTTGAGAAAAAGAGCTTGCATAAGTTGTAGAAAAGCAGATATCAAAAATTTTGAGATCTTGTATGGTTACAGTAAGAAGCTAGCTGTGCAGTCACATAAGACAATATATGCAGTGCTGAGCTGGTGTTGTAGAAGTGCTGACAATAAGTAAGACTGCTTAGTAGTAGGACTAGAGAGTAGTGCTTTGTGTGGACGCTTCGTGCATAAGTTCGCGACAGCTGTCACAAACCACGGCTTATCGTGTACCTTAGCCGGGTTGTGACACTTGCTGTAGCAGTCTCTGTGACAAACGTATGACACGCGCGGTACGATACGCGCGAGGAGTTGTGACAATGAAGAGATACGGAAATACGGATGGGTGTTACACTTGTTTAGAGATAGCGAGAATAAGTAGGGCGGCATAGCAGAGTGAGGCAGACGCTCATTTTTGTTTTGCCTTCGTAACAACGATTCCGAAAATAGGAAGTACTCGCTCAGACCGCGAAAACAGCAGTGTTATGATATAAGAGTTTATGATATATGGCATTCTTTTGCTTGTGAAGATATACATTTGTTGGACTTGTTCCTGTGTTACGGCGTCAGAACTGTGATTTACAGTCTTTTACATGTTGAGAAAAAGAGCTTGCATAAGTTGTAGAAAAGCAGATATCAAAAATTTTGAGATCTTGTATGGTTACAGTAAGAAGCTAGCTGTGCAATCACATAAGACAATATATGCAGTGCTGAGCTGGTGTTGTAGAAGTGCTGACAATAAGTAAGACTGCTTAGTAGTAGGACTAGAGAGTAGTGCTTTGTGTGGACGCTTCGTGCATAAGTTCGCGACACCAGCTCAGATTCGGACTCGGACCGCTCTGCTAAGGGTATGAACCCCTCAGCAGCCCCCTTCTCCCCGCCCCCTGCGTCCAGCAGGAGTGCGGGTAGTAGGCTCGTCCGTCAGGAGCCGGTGCCGGAACCGGTAACGCCCTCCCTCTCTCCCCTCGTGGGGTGTGACTACACTGATCAGAAAACCATCAGTTTTCAAATTTTGCCTACGTGGAACCAAAAAACGCGACGAAAGAGCGTCGCGTCGCGTAAATGTTGGACAAACCATCTCTGCCGTGCGTAGCGTGTTACGCAAAAGATGTTTGTCCAAACATCTCCGCGACGCGACGCTCTTGCGTAACTTTTGCGTAGCGTTTTACAGTTTTCCAACCAATCAAATCGTTGCGATCAAAAGTTACGCGACGCGACGAAATTTCATTTTACCCAAACCAGATTTAAGGACGGGACTCATCCGTGGAGATAGTAGCGGATGTCCTGTTGTGATTTGCAGTTAGCCTAGTCTGAGACATGCCTTGTTTGTTGATTTGGACGTTGAGTTTAGGGGTAGGAGACACCGTAAATTATTTGGTAGCCGGGGGCCGATTTGGGCCGTCCGGGATAATAAAAATATTAGGAAGCCTGGTCCCTATTGACACCCGCATCGCGCGGACATGACGAATCCCATATTGTGCTGTTGGGTGTTTTTGGGGGAAATCTCGGATACATCGAGATTTCCATATTCAAATAGTTCATAACGATTATCGTATCTAAAGAGTGGGTGTTTTTAGATCCACGGGTGTTGATAGGGCCAAGACTTCCTAGTCATGCTCAAGACGAAGAGATGCTTCATCACGCTAGTAAACCCTCCCTCCGCTCGCCCGATCTAGCTCGTGTCGTTCAGGTCCGCTCGGGTGAATGAACTGCCACTTGTGGAGTAACACAAAGATCTCGAGCCTAATACCCTGACTGCTGTATCCCATATAACTTTTGCACTATGTTCTTGAGATAGCGTATTGTGCGTGCAAGATTTAGCGGAACGGAGCCGCGAAAGATGGCAAACGCAGGGCTTGAGCAGATGTTTTACACAAAGGAACCGTTTAAAGAGAAAGCGGCGCCCAAAAAGATAAAATCTATACGCTTTGGGCTTATGTCAAGCCAAGAAGTCGTGAAGACCGGTGAATTTCATGTGTTTGAACGAAGCCTATACACTCAGCCGCAGCGCTTGCCAGCACCTAATGGCGTTCTCGATTTGCGTCTGGTACGCCAACATATGAATTTGGATCATGTCCGATAGGTTTGCGTGCCTGAATAACAGATACAACACATTTCGCCCTCGTTGCGATCCTCAAATATCATTCCACACGGCAATATTGGTTTGTTTTTGGAGCAAACCCAAACGGGACGCTGTTTACATTCGACAATCTTTCCTTAGCTCATTTCAAATGCCACAGAGGCCCCGTATCGGTGGTAGATCCGCAAGTCCTAAGATCGGGGGTCCACTCACAGGTCATCAAGTTAGGGCTATCACGCAGGTCTTTATACTGATTTTCACTCAACAGATAGCAATAGCAATAGTCCGCTGACAGCTCGATGCAAGCTATGTTATCAGCCTCCACTTCTGCTAGTTGAATTGGTTATATTGAAGGTGTCGGTCGCTGCACCCTGTGTGGGTCTTTTTGTCATTTCCTGTAGATTTATTATCGCAGGGTACGAGCGATAAAAAAGGCGAATGTTCCACGTGCAAAGCAAAGATGATCGACTGCGCAGGACATTATGGTGCGATTCGTCTTCTGCACAGTCAGCTGATCAAACCAGACTTTTCTGCCTTCCTCTCCCCCTCCTCTGAGTTGCATTTTTGGCTGCAGGATATGTGAAGCTCGAGCTGCCGGTCTTCCATATAGGATACTTCAAACATATTATCGGTAGGTCCGTGACCAACTTCCTCAAGTTGTGGGTCCCAGGCAGTTGCATATGGGCTTATCCGCGACACAAGTTTTCTCGCGCAGCAAAGGTTCGCGCAGAAGCTCCGCGCTGACCGCCCCTCTTCGGCTCACGCAGGCGTCCTGCAGTGCGTCTGCAAAGGTTGTTCACGAGTTATGCTGGGAAGTAAAGAGCGTGCGCATTATTTCAAGCGTTTCCGAAGTCCGAAAACAGAGGTGACAGCCGATCTTAAGCCCCAAAACTGCCCCGCAGATAGCTGGGACCGCGTATATTGTTGCTGGGCGTCGCTTATGTAGCTGCTGGGCGTCCTGGGAGCTCGGCCGAGGCGGAGGTCATGCGTGGCACACAGGTTTTGCAGCGCAAGGCTCTGTTCAAAGCCCTGAACAATAAATGCAAGAACGTGAAGGTCTGTCCGCACTGCGGCGAAACAAACGGTGCGCCCCATGTATCTGCGAAGTCCACACTCTTCCGATGCCCACCCTTCGCAGCCCGATGATCTGACGACGGAAAGCTGCGTCGATATGCCTGCCGGGTTTGGTCACCGCAGGGGTGGTAAAGAAGGCTACTGCATCTCTGAAGATCATCCACGACAAATACGCGAAAGCTCCAGTCGATCTCGTATTGCTCCCGCTCAGTCCCGCGCCACTCGCCGGCGCTCCCGGCGGGCGCTCTGTCAGGACGTGCTTGGAGCTCCACTCTTCTAGAATGCTTGCACCAGATAGCCTGCTTACTGTTGAGCCAGCGCGAGCATCCGCGGCTGCTGCTTACTGTTAAAGAGTCGAGCGTACCAAGTGCGTGGCAATCGCGTGCATACTCCTTGCACTGGCCTCCGCACAGTGAGCCTGCAAGTCCACGCTTCCCCGCACTGGCCTCCGCACAGCCGTCTGTGTGCATGTCTGTGCATGTGAACTCGTGTGTGAACTCGGCCGGAGGCGGCGGAACTCAGGGTTTTGTTTGGGCTGCTTCTGTTGCCCATACGCCGCGCGCTTCCAGATGCGCGCGCGCTCTCTGCCGAATTGCGGTTTGCAGGGTGCGCGGAGCAGCGTTTCTATGTCGCCTGGAATGCTCGCAGGGCTTTCTGTTGTAGCGATGCGCTTTCATCCGTCGCGCCTCCGATGAGTGTGTCGTTACTGTGACCCGGCGACCGTTGCCCCCTCCACTACTCTACGCACGGCGTGGGTGGCGTGGAGCCACGCAAGCCGTGCGCAGATGCCACGCGGCTCGACGGAAGCCATATGTGATGTGGAGCTGTTACAAGGGCGCTCCAGGCATCATTTACAAAGGAGTTCGACGAAGCCATAAAATACAACGATCAGCTCAAGACACTCACCAACAAAGTACAGGTTTGTGGCTGCGCCGTCGTTAGAACCTCATCTCACGCTGTGCAGGATTCCTGCTCGCAGAAGATGACCTGATCCCGCATATTGGGGGCGCGTGATCGCTCTGCTGAAAACGCGCCTCCTCCGAACGTTACTGTGGGCCTCGGTCTGCCCAGCTCGCCAACAGTGCGCATCGAATTGCCGGTCCTTCATGTTTCACGGGATGACGGCGACGTTATCAAGCGAATCTTGCGAGTTACCATAGTTTGGTTCAAGCAGAGTTCAGCTGCTCGGTTGACATCGTGACCTAAGCTGACTTCCGGAGGCGGAGTGGATACTTCCGAGACACCCATCGGGCCGAGCCTCCCAACACGGCCCCAGTGAGGCAACTACACGTCTTTTCTTGGACCTCGGGATGGCGCTCACTGCTGCAGCTGTGAGATGCGCCTCCACGAGAATGGGCAACGGCGACCATCCTTTGACCTCCCGAGTGCTCATTGTTGCAGGACGACATGAATCCGCTTCGAGTCCTGCAGATTTTCGAGCGCATCTCCGACGAGGTGAGCGAACGTGCAGCCACTGCAGCCACTGACGCTGAGCGCGACTACAGAATACAGGCTATTGCGCCCTGGGTGGAACCGCTGGGGAAACTGAGGGGCGCTTCTAGGTGCTGTTGGGCCCTGGGTGGAACCGCTGGGGAAACTGAGGGGTGCTTATAGCTGCTGTTGCGCCCTGGGTGGAACCGCTGGGGAAACTGAGGGGCGCTTCTAGGTGCTGTTGCAGCCCGTCGCTGAGACACCTTGGGTGGAGGCTTGGCAGGATACTGAGCTGCTGGACCTGTACGACCGTCCAGAGCATTTAATCATGCAACACATTGCCGTGCCCCCGGTTTGCATCCGACCGTCCGTGGAGATGGAGACCGGCACGGGCAGGTGATGCCCAGCCCCCAGGGCCCCTTCACCCCGCTCCGTGGTTGGGGACTGGCAGGCGTAAGCGAGGCCCTCGGCTTGCGCACCCCCCTACACGCATTATTGGCTCCCCAACCGACAGGGAAATGCTATTGATCCCCCTCTGGGCTGCCTGGTCGACACGGGAAGCGCTACCAGCTCCCTGGTCGACCGGAGAGCGCTACCAGCTCCCTGGTCGACCGGAGAGCGCTACCAGCTCCCTGGTCGACCGGAGAGCGCTACCAGCTCCCTGATCGACCGGAGAGCGCTACCAGCGCCCTGATCGACCGGAGAGCGCTACCAGCGCCCTGATCGACCGGAGAGCGCTACCAGCGCCCTGATCGACCGGAGAGCGCTACCAGCGCCCTGATCGACCGGAGAGCGCTACCAGCTCCCTGATCGACCGGAGAGCGCTACCAGCTCCTGAATCGATTGGAGAATGATATTCAGTTGAGGACGAAAACTTGTTGTCAACTGCTGAGGCTTTTTTCGTGGAGCTGCCATGCTTGCAGCAACGAGGACGACATCACCATGAAGCTGATGCAGATCATCGAGGTGAACAATATCCTGCGTCAGGTATAGCGCCGTCTCCTTTCTTCTCAGCTGCTCCAAACTCTTGACACCCACCCACGCTTACACCCGTGTCGCTCGGCATTGCTCTGGGTCTGCGATTTTGTGCGAACTTAACCTGCTTTGCGTTGCGGTAAGCTCCAAGCACTGCAGGGGAGGGGTGTTGAGAGTGAGATGCTGTGCATGGGTGTTGCCGCCGGCGGGCTGAAAGGCCGCTCACATTCAGATGTGTTGCTGAGTTTATGGCCACAGGCCAATCCTTGGCTCGAACTTGGTGCGTCGCTGGCCGCCCGTGGTTCTCACACAAGCTGTGTTGGCAGGGCTTGGAGAAAGGACTCCCCATCGTCAACTTCATGGAGCAGTGGTGCGCCTCCATCATACGCAAACTCGCCTATGCGCCGTCCCCAGGCACCTCCTGCCTGCCTTCCGGGCGATCACACACGTGCCGCTCCGCCACCAGCACCACCATCTGCGATGCCCCCCCCTCCGCCCCCCCCAAACCAAAGAGCATCCATTGATCCTCTCAGTGGAATCTGTGAACAAGGCTGAGGCTGCGCGTGCCACCCGGGTGCAGGGACTTCCTGCAAGTTCAATGTGCGATGTATATAAACAGCGACGTACCTGGCTTGCCGGCCACTGCACAAGTGCGCCACCCTCCGAGCCCTCCAGCACGCCGAGCCCTCCAGCGCGCCGAGATGCGGGCCCCTCCAATGCCGCTCCATGCGCCACGTGGAGACCACGGGGAGGACAATGTTTGGGCGGCCCCGGCGAGGCGCATATTGCAGTGCGCCGCGCCGCCGCTCGGCTCGCTGCCCTTCCTGCCGCTGCCCTCTGCACCGCGTGTGCGCGGCTTCGGCTACGGTCCACGTCTCACCGGGCGGACACGGGAGAGGGCGTGGTAACATCCCTCAGTTGCCTAAAGCTTTGGGGTTTGAATTGCGGTCGTGTGCATGTCTTGCGTGGCGTGAATGATTCCACACCGAGCAGGCTCTTGCTGTGGCTAACTTGATGCGGTGCTCAGCCTTCGGGCGCGCCCTACGTCTCTCAGTGTGTGCGGCTCCGGCTTGGTGTACGAGCGCGCCATGGAATGACCGGTGGGGCGCACCCGGGGGGCTGACGTGCTTCGGGGAAGGAATGGGGGTGGCTGTGCGTGGTGAGGGGGGAGGACTGGGGCAGCCTCAAGGGAAGCCGCTGCGAGGCTTCGTGCAGCGCCTGAAGGGAAAGACCGGGCGCTTCCGCGGGAATCTTTCCGGGAAGCGCGTCGACTTCAGCGGTCGCACGGTCCGTCACTCCCCACCTGGGCGCTCATCTGCAATCTCCGTGCCCGTCCCGAGGGGGATGCAGCCAGCAGCGACTGCCACCTGTCAGTTGCATGCTGGGCTGGGCTCCGACGCACCTTGCGCCAGGTGGCAGCCGCGCGCTGCGATCTGACACACTCGTGGAGAGCAGCTGTGTGCGCCGCCGCCATGCATCGATGGTGGGGGGTGCTGTCTGCTGCATTTGCAGCGCCACGCTGCCCTGTGCACCAGTAGTGGCTGGCCCCAGGCTGCAGAGGTGCGGCGCGGTGTATTGCGTGTATACTTAGGAAGTGTGCGCGTTTGACGCGCGCGGCCGTCCGATGAAGACAGGGCGGTCTCGCGTCGTACTCCACTTGCTGACGTGGCGCACTCGGTTTCGCGCAGGTGATTTCCCCGGACCCGAACTTGCGCGTGGACCAGGTGGGCGTGCCGGTGCATCAAGCCATGGTGCTGACGTACCCTGAGAAAGTGTCCAGGTGCGCTGGGCAGCCCCTGGCATGCAGCATGGCGGCAAACCCTTGGTTGCATGTGCGAGGCATCGGTTGTTCTGGACGGCGTGTCAAGAGGAGTGTGGTCCCGGGGAGGGCGCGCCAGGTACAACATAGAGAAGCTCCGGCAGTGCGTGCTGAACGGGAAGATGAAGCATCCCGGCGCCAACTTCGTGGTCTACCCGGACGGCAACAAATGGTGAGGGCAGACACCCGCCCGCGGCGCAGGCTGGTGAGGGGTGTGTGGAAGATGGCACCTTGGGGTAAAGTTGCGGCACGGGTTGGT
>LGRX02017166.1:0-21740 GCA_001247695.2 Cymbomonas tetramitiformis | reverse complement strand
AGCCCTTGCCACTTGCATGTGCAGTGGAGCCCTTGCCACTTGCATGTGCAGTGGAGCCCTTGCCCCTTGCATATGCAGTGGAGCCCTTGTCACTTGCATATGCAATGGAGCTCTTGGTACTTGCATATGCAGTGGAGCCTTCGCCTCTTGCATATACAGTGGAGCCCTTGTCACTTGCATATACAGTGGAGCCCTTGCCACTTGCATAAGGCGCACTCCATGGTATCTGCAGCACGCTGTGTGATCCCAAAGCCTCCACGAGATGCACCTGTGGCAGCTTTAATAGCTTCGAGCTCCTCTTTAACCATGAGTTCACGCATAAGAATGTTGTTGGTTTGATTCACTCTGTTGTTTAAGGCTTGAGAACCACTCTTGATGTTTTTATTGGTTCTCTCATCAGAGCCTGTGTCAGTTAAGCTAGCACTGCCAACATTAGGGATCCAGTGCTCATACTGTCGCATATTCCAAAACTTTGGAAAGTTCCAACCACCTTCTTGAGCATTTCGAATAGGGAAGACAGACAATATTTTGCTTTGGGTTTGTATCCGTTTGTTTGCTAAGGTACCAAGGCTTTGCTGGGAGTGTTTACGCATGTCTCTGAGCTGTCGCCATTCGTTGTAGAGCACAAATACCTCCACCCGAGAGTTGTTTGGGAAAATTCCAACGAGGACATAAGGCAAGTAGGCAACGACGCTTGCCCTTTCGTGTGCACTTATGTTTCCTGCACCAATCTGTCACACCATACAATAACATAAGAAAGGTTTTCACAAACCCTTTTGGAAGTGCTTATGAAAAAACATGGGGTATGCACATATTTCTATATGTATGTGGGTACTCGGTCACAGTTAAAAGGTATGTTTAGCTGTGTTTGGGCAATAAAGATAAATGTTGGCCCACGCCTTCGCCACATTTGAAGGGAGTCCCACCGCGCTGAGCCTAGCGAGCTGCGCTAACCTTGAGTTGATCACACCCACCACGTTCGAAGACCTTGTGAAAAAAGTCTTTATATCATAGAGTAGTGCTAGTGTAAGCTGTAGCCCAACTCCACTGTTATCTTGGTGAGTGACGTCTGCACTTGAGATACAGTGCACTGGATCGGTACCCCTAAAACCACGAAGCGCACTCACGACCGGCCAAATGCCATAATGATCCTCAATCTGCTTGGCCTTTTCAACACACCCTCGAGCGCCAGTGTTTCGTATCTCGATCGCCAGGTCCACACCTTGAGCAAGCACACTGCTACGCCGTGTATTGAAGTTGCTCACTGGTTCGCTATACCTGGTTGAGATCTCTGAATTTTTGACGTGTCGGTGTATGTCGGGGGTATGCATCTTCAAGCACGCGAGGCTCCAACCTTCAAGGAGGTCAACATTAACATAAGCCAACCACGGATAGCACAGTGTTCGAGGATAAGCACCAGGTTTCATAACAACCCCACTCCACGAAGCTTCCTTGAGTGGTTTAAGAATGACCTCCAGGCACTCGTGGAGGAGTTCTCGTTTTCGTTGGCGAAATTTGAAGCTATTATCTCCCAAACCGAGCTCTGGCTTAGCGTGTAGTGAAGGCAGTAAACCCAAGAGACCTCGTGCGTGATCGCTGCTGACATCGTTGATGTGCAGGGCGGGGCATTTAATCACAATGGGATGGAACTCGAACTTGCTCCCAAGCGAAAGAAGTGACCCATCTCCCCAAAAACTCCAAGGTATGAGCAAGGACTTCGGAGGAATAGAGTTAAAAGCCAACTTGAATGCCTCCCCACTTTGAAAGGTAGTATACACATGGTCGCTGTCCTCATTTGAGGGTGTGTTTTGTGAGGCTGGGCAAAGCTCAAACGGTCTGTTCCTAGGGTCCTCTACAATTTTTTGGAGCTCCACACATGGGTCTTCAACATAGTGAAGCCATAAGTCTTGACCATCGCCAGGTCTCGCCATATTTTTTGGAGGAGCCCACTTTTTGCCCTTGGAATCTAGCACGTACTTGTACATATCTAGGGATGTGACAAACCGGATCTGTGCTGGAGTGAAACCTGGAGAGTGAATAAGGTTCAGAAGCTTGTCACCAAGTCGATGAGATAGACTTTTCAATATTTCGGATATAACGATTTCGTCTATCTGGGGATAATGGAGACTGCAACTGCGTAGGATCGCGCTGTGGAGGCTCTGGGAAAATCGGATATGTTTGATCCAGGTGAGTTTCATAAGCACTTTTTTCGACCTGTTCTCCAAAACTCTCCTGTGATGCCTGTACTCCGCCTATTTCTGGTTCGCGAGTGTTCACGTGATCTACGACAAAATTATTGTTAGAATCGTGAAGGTCTTCACGAATATGCAAGCTGTCGCTGTGTAGGGTAGGGGGACTTGCATGTGTATTGGAGTCCGGGTGTACTTTGCGACACAGTGTCGATCGGAGGTGGTAATGAAGCCCACGCCTGGTCGCACATATTTTTCCACAAGAAGGGTTAGGACACGGAAAGCGCGGGGGTTGTCGCATGTGGAATATTTAGGAATTATCTCTTCGCTGGACCGGTACTGTTCATGTTTTTTTACTTGGAGGGGACTTCACAAAATACAAAAACCACCTTGAGTGTAACGTGAAGCTTCTGCCCGTGTTGGGATATTCATACGGTGTATCGCGTACTCGGTATTCGTTTCGAAGGGTAATCGGTCGATCGATGTCATAAACCGCTGGTCGCGCGACCGCGACCACGAAAGTTTGGCGTGCACTACCGACTGCGCAGGTCGATCGATGTCATCAATCGCTTGTCGCGCGACCACGAAAGTTTTGCGTTGTGTATTCGAACGTTCGAACATCGATTGAAAAAGACTATGTTGTTTAAACGAAACTCGAAGCGTTTTGAGTACAAGACGTTGACCATAAAACAGAATAAGGGTTTATTTCACGCGCGAAAATATCAAGGATACTTTAAAGTCTTAAAATTTAGAGTGTTAGCATATGGCATCTGTTTCTCATAGACAGCTTCTCATGACGAACACTACAAGTGGTAACAAGAGAGGAAGTAAGGGGAGAGGGGAGACGCAAGATCGGAGCGGGAAAAGACAAGCTCTAAGTAGGAGTGCAGAAGCAACCAGTACAGGATACAGCAAGCAATATGCTCGATCAAGCGTAGATAGACGCGCCCCCGTCCAAAGGAACCCTATATATTACACGGGGGTAGCTACTCGAGGTGTCAGGTCGATACAAGATGAAAAGGCTCGAGAGGCACCAGCTGATGAGGAAGATGGATGCCACACTGTGGATGGAGAGGGTGGTGAGGAGATGCATGGAGGAGGTGAGGACGAGGAGGAAAATGTAGAAGATGCACATTACATGGAGGAGGAACAGGGTGGGGGTGGGATTGGCAACAATGCTGACGGTGGTGGTGAAGGTGAAGACGGTGGTGGTGAAGGTGAAGAACCAACTCCGTACTGTAACTGGACTGAACAAGAAGTATTGTGGTATAAGCATCAGCAGATGCTTTTACAAAAGAAGGTACAAGCAGCACAGGTAAATATGGACAAAAGCTACAGTCGGGTCACACAGTTAAAGAAAAATAAAATATTAATCGGTGTCATATGAGTCCTTTGCAGATGAGTCATTTGTACACTTTCTTACTCTTCCTCGTTAAAGTTATGTGTTTTAGTGTTTTAGGTGTGCTAAGATATGTGGTATGTGTTTTAGGCTGGAAGAGGCGGTGATCTTGAGGATCAAGAAGACCGTGATCAACGTGGCGAGGATCACGAAGACGGTGCTGAGGAAGGCCTCACCCGTCATTGCCCCGAGGTAAGCTGTGTGCATATGTTAGGAGTGCGAGGAGTCGTGTCTAATGCCAAGTAAGACATATAGCTTTCAAGAGTGTACTGTTGAACGTTTAGCCTAGTGGGGCACAGCAAAAACGAACTCCCTTGGCCACACATTGGTGACTGTGCCATTGAAGGAACCAGGAGTGCGAGGAGTCGTGTATAGTGCCAAGTAAGACATATAGCTTTCACGAGTGTACTGTTGAACGTATACCCTAGTGGGGCCCAGCAAAAACGAACTCCCTTGGCCACACACTGGTGACTGTGCCATTGAAGGAACCACTGTGGTCACGCTTTCTACTCTAGTAGAAGAAGGCGCCTGCACCCTTGGTCTGTGGGTTTGTTTGGAGCGCCCTTGATCCGCAAGCAGCAAGGTATTGGCCTTGCTGTTATGTATGGCATCTTGGGTTAGAGTAGGTCTGACACTCATGTGTCTGTGCCCACTTGTCTCCCGCTGCGCCACGAAGAGGGTATAGGTTCAGCAGTATACCTGTGTAAGCTATATGAGCGCATGCTTTTGTGACCGACCTACCTCTCGGTTTTATCGACTGGCGATCATGAGAGCAAGATATTTGTGATGTCAGTTCGGCGTCATTGGCACTTGAGCTTAACAGGCGGGAGGCGCGGAAGAGGAAACCGATGGAGGAGGTGGAGCAACAGGAGACATGGAGGTACGTTGTACTTAACATATAGGAACCCATGTGGAATATACATATCACTTGAGATGCGGTACAAAGGGCACGCTTGTTACAGCGGGGTGTGTTTGAACTACAGGGAGGCAAAGTGGGTCGTAGTTTATCGAAGTGCACACGAAGAAACCGAAAACGAAGATTAGGAAAGCACCTAAAGAGAGTTGCCCTAGAAAATAAAGTGAAGTCCCTAGAAAAGGAAGTGAAGTTAGAGGCTTGTAGTACACCACGTGAGGAGGCAATGACACAGGAGCACGCAGCAAGTAAATGGAGTTCAGGTGTGGAGGTTGGTGGTGGTGGTTGTAATATGTTGGAAAATACTGTGATCGGTGTGATCAACAGTGCTGTGAAGTGTGAGCACGGTGTGAGTGAGTCTGTCCTTAAGGACGGGGCAGCAACGTGTATGATACCTCGGTATATGACCAAGGATATCTCACTTGGAACTGGAGCGAGTGATATTGGGGTAAAGAAAGGAGGGTTCGGAAGGGTGTATTTGGACGGTGTGCTGAATGGAACAGAACATGTAGTGGTAAAGTTTTTTCAACAAAAGGGTAACATGAAGTTCCAGCTTTGTTTGCAAGAGATGCTCATGCACCTCCTCGCAGGGCAAGCGTGCTGTGCGACTCTTCCACTAGTGGGTTATGGAATAAGGATGTCTTCTAGAGGCCATGAGCGATATCCTTTTTTGGTGGTTGGTCAACGAGGCATCACCACGTTATGGGATTATGTGAAAAAAGGGGGTGTGTCGCGTGGAGTGAAGTATAGCCTCGCTATGCAACTAGTGAAGGCAGTGAGGGACCTCCACGCACGAGAAATTGTGCACGGTGACATAAAAGGGAACAATATTCTCGTGTGCCCTGCGAGCCAAAATGGAGGTGTGGTGGTGAAAATAATTGACTTTGGTATGTCGTGTCGTGTGGAGTGCGCTCCACCGAGATTTTCGACAAAATCTGTGAAAGAGAGAGAAATCTCTCTGAAAAAGTGTTTTTGGCTAGCACCTGAGCTCGAAGGACAAGGTGCTCGGGTAAACAAATGCACCGACATGTATGCTGTTGGTTTTGTTATGGTGGATATATTGATGTCCCACCAGCAGGGGGAAGGGAATAAGGGTCACGTGAAGGTGAAAATGTTTAGAGAAAGTGTAGAGGAATATGGCGGTGTGGGGAAAGTGGTGAGCAAGTGTTTTGGTGAATACCATGAGAGACCAACTGCGAGAGATTTGCACGACACACTTGCGAGGCATTTGGCTAAGTGGGCTTGAACAACTAGGGGGGAAAATATGTATATGTATATGTAAAGAGTATTTTGGTTTCTTGGAGTGTTGTATCGAGCGCCAAATATTATCACTTGTGTTTATATATGGCACCTGGTCAATTTTTATATTCATTTTTAGTTTCGCCAGGGTGAGGTAGATCTCAACTTCGATCACGAACACGACTTAATATTAGCAAACTTCCGTCAAATGAATAAAAGTTTGACCGCCATAGTGGAAACCTTGAGTACAACGATTGGAGAGGCTTTGAGAGATATAAAGAAGTCTGTGGATGATGTGAAAGTCGAGGTGGCCTCCTTGAAGGCGTCTACAGTTTCCTCAAACGTAAGTGATTACCCCTTCCCTACTCTTTTATGCAAGATGCCCTTTGTGTGTGACAAGTGTATGCCCTTAGTAGAGGCAATAAAACTGATAGAGATATGTATGTGTATCTGGTTGCCCACAGAAATAGATACGAGCAGGTATGTTTGGGCAATAAGCACAGAGAACCTTTGCCTGTGGCATAAAGCACATGGCATAGCATATGTAATAGAAAACATGGAATAAGATATGTGTATGGCTGTGTGGGTGTGCTATGCTTATGCTAGAATATGTGTGAATCTCTGTACGAGTGCTGTGCCTATGCTAGAATATGTGTGAATATGTGTGTGCCTGTAGTGTTATGCCTATGCTAGGATATGTGTGTATCTTTGTGCGTGTGATATGCGTATGCCAGGACATGTGTGTATCTGTTTGTGCGAGTGTTATGTCTTTGCCAGGATATGTGTGAGCCTCTCTGTGCGTGTGCTATACCTGTGCTAGGATAGGTGTGTATCTCTGTGGGCGTGTGTTATGCGTGTGGTAGGATAGGTGTGTATCTGTTTGTGTGTGCTCTCTGTGTACGAGTGTTATGCCTGTGCTAGGATATGTGTGTAGCTTTGTGTGCGTGTGATATGCTTGTGCTAGGATATTTGTGTATCTCTTTGCGCGTGCTATGCTTGTGCTAGAATATGTGTGTGCCTGTTGTGTTATGCTTATGCTAGGATATGTGTGTAGCTGTGTGCGTGTGCTATGCGTATGCCAGGATATATGTGTATCTGTTTGTGCGAGTGTTATGTTTTTGCTAGGATATATGTGTATATGTGTGCGAGTGTTATGCCTGTGCTAGGATAGGTGTGTATCTCTGTGGGCGTGTGTTATGCCTGTGCTAGGATAGGTGTGTATCTGTTTGCGTGTGCTCTTTGTGTACGAGTGTTATGCCTGTGCTAGGATATGTGTGTATCTTTGTGTGCGTGTGATACGCTTGTGCTAGAACTCATATCCTAGCACAAGCATATCACACGCACACAAAGTTACACACATATCCTAGCACAGGCATAACACTCGTACACAGAGAGCACACACAAACAGATACACATATATCCTACCACAGGCATAACACACGCCCAGAGAGATACACTCATATCCTAGCACAGGCATAGCACACGCACAGAGAGGCTCACACATATCCTGGCATAAGCATAACACAACAGGCACACTCCTATTCTAGCATAGACCTCTTTTGCCTATGCTAGGATATGTGTGTATCTGTAGGCCTGTTATGCCTATGCCAGGATATGTGTTTTTCTTTGTGTGTGTGTGCTATGCTTGTGCTAGAATAGGTGTGTATATGTGTGTGCCTATTGTGTTATGCCTATGCTAGGATATGTGTGTACCTCTCTGTGCGTGTGCTATGCCTGTGCTAGGATATGAGTGTATCTGTGTGTGTGTGTTGTGCGTGTGTGCTGTGCGTGTGTGCTGTGCGTGTGTGCTGTGCGTGTGCTTGAAATGTGTGTATCTGTGTATGTTTGTTGTGTTATGCCTATGCCACGATAAGTGTCTATCTGCGTGCGTGTGCTATGCTTGTGCGAAAAAGAGTGTTTTTGGTATAACATGCGTGGGTGAAAGGTGTGCTCAGGAAGGAAATATTCGCGCAGTGGTAAGCTACGCTATGGCAAATGGTCCAGAGGGCTATTATTTTGGAGACTCCACTATCGGTGAGTGCATGAGGATATTGTATAGCGTGGAAACGGAAGGACAAGGAAAAGAAAAAGACTGCCACGGCTGGAATCTCACCAAGAAAGCGGTAAGGCCTCTTAACTTAACTTTTTGCAAAAATAAAAGAAGTGCGTGGTAAAAAAGTGAGGTGGGTTGAATGTACAGCTCAAGAACTCGGTCAGGGTGAACTCGCGCAGCAAGCTACAGCAAAAACTATTTGCAGGGACCATCCAAGCTTACCCAGAGGCGTTTAGTGGTGTTGGCAAGGACCGGGTATACAACTATAACATAACAACCCCGTACATACAAAGTATGTAACTATTCCAGCTATCTTTATTTTCTCTAGTCCTTTCTATGGTTCGTTTGGTTTATACTCACTTTTATTATTACTCACACAGGTGCGTCGTGGAGAAAGAGCGCACCTTCAGCTGAACACCCCCAGGTCGACCAGTGTGGAAACGACCTATTTGGGTCTATTTTGAAGAAGGTGTTCGGAAAGAAAGATCAAAACTTCGATGGGTGTATCACACGCCAAACTCTAACTTTCGCTGTAATGTGTGTTGAAAAGGCACTCCTTGGCCCAAGCTTAAAAGATTGGGCCATCGAGTATGAGATAAATGAGAACTCATCCACAAAGTCACAAGCTGTGGTAAGTATGCATTTCCTTGGTACTTTCGCTTGGTTAGAGTACACCTTTTTTTCAACTAGTACTCACTTTGGCACTTTCGACGTGCAGACTGAGGTACCAAATACCTTGAGCAAGGAGTACTCAAGAATTTTTACCCAAGTAAAAAGATGGAATATGCTACACTCGCGTGTGAAGCTCGCGCAGTCAGCCAAGTGGCCTGCAACTTTAACAGAAATTCTTCAGCACCAAAACACAGTAGGAGTGGGAAGTATAGATGAGGAAGAAGAAGACTTTAGTACTCAGTGATAGCTGATAAAAGAAACATTACGAGCACATACAAATGAAGTACCTAGTGTATTGTATGGTGTATTTTCTTTTTGTATTTGTATATACACATTTGAAAAGTTGCCTCCTTTACCTCTAGCCTTGTGTTCTGAAAGTTTATCTTTTTTATGTGTGGTGCATGATACACTTTCTTTGAATGCTTGCATACATCTTGAGCATATCACACCTGTCCTTCCACCGTTCCTGTTCCTGCGGCGTTCCAGGATCGTTCCCGTACCTCGAGCGTTCTGGGATCGGTCCCGTACCTGGATCGTCCCAAGATCGTTCCCGTACTTGGAGCGTTCCAGGATCGTTCCCGTACCTAGAGCGTTCCAAGATCGTTCCCGTACCTGGAGCGTTCCAGGATCGTTCCCATACCTGGAGCGTTCCAGGATCGTTCCCATACCTGGAGCGTTCCAAGATCGTTCCCGTACCTGGAGCGTACCCTCTACGATCGTGTAATCTCGCCGAAACCGGAACGATCCCGTAAGAAACTTCCCTCCCGGGATCGATCCCGTTCCGGATCACAAAAAGAGCGATCCCGGATCGCCTCGCCATTTTCCAGATGATGGTCACGAGCTCTTTACCCCCCCCCTTCGTTCTGCGCGCGAAGGACACGGAGCCGTGACCGGCGTAATCCAGCATGATGGGAGAAAGGCTACGCAACCATTTCCCCCCCAGCACCACGTCCACTCGGATCCCGAGTGGCAACACCCGCATGGCCATGGCCGACTCATTATAGGTGGAGCCCGCTGCGGTGGGGGCCGTGAACTTCGAGTAGGCCACAGCCCCTGTGGTCTTCACCGACCCGTCCGCTAGTGTGACCTTCATTTGCGGGCCCTGCCGTACGCGTAGGCCACAACGTCGTACGCAGTCTTCAGACACGAAGTTGTCCGAGGCACCGGAGTCCACGAGTACCTTGACAAGCTTGCCACGCAGATACGCGTAGAAGACTAACAGCAGCGCTCCTTCCTCATCATGAGCCGCAGCGAGCTGAGATGCCCACAGCACACCCCCGTCACGCAGGATGCGCTTGCAACGGCCGACACCCATGCTCGTGTCGTTGTCACCCCCACACGCTTCATCACCATCATCGTCGTCATCATCATCCTCCGTCAGTGGGTGACTGCGCATGCTTTCTTCCTCAGTGTCTTCCTGCAGGGGGTGAGTATTCAGTGCGTGAATCTCCTCTGGGGCCCCAGCTTTGGCCAGCTGTTGGGTCATGCTGTCCTCGACCCCACCAGCGTCCGGCGCTGGCGGGTCTGCACTCCGCTGCTGGCCCCTGTCTGCAGCCATTTGCTGGGTCAAATTGTCCTCCAGGTGCTCCGGAGACTCGCTCATTGGTCCACCCTCCAGTACTTCGTCAGGAGTCACGGCATCGGGCGGTGTAACCTCAATTGGCTGCTGCTCCGGCTGCTCGCCAAAGAGATCCGCTCTCACCTCTGCAGGAGTCACCGCCGACTGCCTCTCACGGTACTGGTGCACCCTGTACAAGCTGCACCATGCATCCGGCATCCCGGGGATGTCCCCCCCTGTGCCAGGGATGGTCCCCGTGGCCGAAACAGAAGCCGCGGGCACTCCCACGGAGTTTCCACCAACATCCCCCGTAGCCCAAGGGTAGGGGGGCGAGTCCATGACGGCCAGCGATTCCTCCGCCGGCATCCCACGCTGTCGGCCGCGCCAGCGCAGAAGGCCCTCCGCTTCCCACGCGCGGTGCCCTATCGGGGCATCCTGCTGCAGGGCGTCAGCCTGCTCCGCCGAAGTCATCTCGTCCCACGCAAGGGATAGATCGTGGGCCCGTGTCTCCGCCAGGTCCAGTGCCCGAACCTGCTGGGAGTCGTTGCACATCCCACGTGACCTCGAAGGGCCCTGCAACAGTGCCGACACGTGCTCGACCATGCGCTGTTGCCGCGTCGGCAGTGGCAGCGTGCCCAACGGAGTGTGGTGGGCCGGGGCTTGCTTCTGCAGGCACATCAGGTCCACCTCATTCCTGAAGTTGTCCAGCTCGCACCGTCTCTTGTACCTCCGAGCTGGCGCGGCAGACGACCTCATGCCACGACCTTGTTGCATCCGTTCCAGTGCAGTACGGATCCCCGTCGTCGACTTGCGCTTCAGGCTTTTGCGCAGTCGCATCATCAACACTTCCATGGAAAGCGCCCCCACTGGCCGCCTGAAGTGCCAAGCATTCAAACGGTCAGACACTGCGGCCAAGCAGGGCCTGTAGATACCCTCGTAGGCCCAGGGTTCTAGTACGGAGTAGTGCTCAGGCATGGGGTCGTCGATGATGGGGGTTACCCCCGCCGCTGCGGGAGCCGGTTGAGGGGCTTCGGCAAGAGAGCGACGTCCAGTGTCACTTTCTGGCCCCTCAGCCGAAAGGGTCCTCAGACCCTATTGCCGATCCGAGTCGGCCGGCAACTCGCCGGCTGCCGGGGACGCCCGCTGCGCCTCAATGATGCCCTCCACCAGATCCGTACGATCAGTGAGAGCCGCCAACTCTAGAACAGCGTTGACGTCTGCGGCTGCAAGGGCCTCCACTTCTCCCCGCAGCTCCGCCGGTGCCCACGAGATGTCCTCGTCGTGTGCCATGGCGAAGAACATAGCGGCCACCTGCCGCCTGTCTCGAGACAACCTTTTAGGAGCGTTCGCCTTCCACGCAGCCAGCTTGGCCGCGTCCTTGCAATCCCGCACCAGATGTCCACGCCTTCCACACGCGTAGCACTCCCGTGTCTCTGGAGCCGGGAGGCCAGGTGGAGCACCAGGAAGGGGCAGTCCGGGTGGAGGAGGAGGTGTGGATGCCGCGGCCAGATCGAGCTCAGACTCCGTCAGTGCATTCAGGGCACGTCCTCGACGTTGCTGCCAGAAAGGTGCAGAAGGTGCTGGGGCTCTTCTGCTGGCTGCGTCCGCCGCCTTGGATGCCTTGCTCGCCTCGATGTCACTGGCGAACTCGAGCACCTTGAGAACAGCCGAGGTAACGCCTCGGCTGTGCCCTTCAGCACGTGCCCGATCCTCCCACTCCCCTGGATCATTGAGGTCCAGGTTCACCCTCCTCATTTCCAGCCCCACCTTGCTGTGGTGCACCAACCCCCGCCAGAAGTGGTGGCCGAAATCCTCGTCGGAGACGGGCACACAACCAGGCACTACCTTGGCCAGGAAGTTCACGGTGCGCTGTCGCGCAGACAGTCGCGAGTGGTAAGCGTTGGCCGTCTCCTTACTCGACTGTCTTCGGGTGAGTCCATCACGCAGCTTCTGCAGCTTCTCGATGGCCAGCAGGCTGAGGGCCAGGTCCCCGAAGAATATGTCAGCGTCAGCGTACCGTTGTATCCACCCCGCTGACGTGCCGACACCTCCCGCGGCCTTCTCCACAAACTCCCGCTGCTCACCTCGCAAACACTCCTCCGCCACAATCCACATGATGTCAGGGACGGAGGTAATGTATCCCTCACCGGTGCAGCTAGCTTGGCGGCACGCCCTCATCACCAGCTTGTTGTCCAGTAAGTTCTGGACCTTTCGAGAGAAGGCCTCCAGCTGGTTGACCTTGTCGTCTTCGGACAAATCCCCTTCTGCAGGGAACTTCGGCAGCTTGTTCACGAGCTTCAGCAGCGCGTCCTCCACCTTCTGCTCGCCGATGAGGTCACGGCTGCTGGGCTCTCCCGCGGTGGACGATGAAGTAGCTGCAGGGGTAAAGGTTGCTGCGTTAGGTGAAAGATGAGGTCGAGGGTGACGTGAACCAAGGTTAGTCGGAGCCGTCGCAGGCGCGGGGGTCGTCGGATGATGCACAGAGGTGGGGGCTGCCGTCAGAGCTAGAAAATGGGCTCGACCATCAGATGGAGGCGGGGTTGGAGTCGGCGTAGGAGTTGACCGTGACTGCAGCTGCCGATACCACTCCGACTGCTCCACCTCGGCCCATGCTGTAAGGCAGTCGGGATCCAGGAGGTGCATCTCGGACTCAGGGGTACTGGAGACGTGCTTCCATTCCGGGCGGGGGTGTCCTGAGCCCGCAGGCCTACTGCGGTATGCCAGAAGGGCCGCGTCCACCACGCCCCGGTCCACCACCCACGCATGCGTCTCCATCTCCGGGGTCATCAGCATGACTGGCGGCTGTGCCACAGTGCCCCCCATGTCAAGGTACTCCCTCAGTGATACCCCCAGCAAGAGGATAGCCTTGTAGAAGAGGTCAAGGCCACCATCTGCAGCCGATCTGACCGTAGCCGTCGGCATTCCGAGTCCGAGGTATCCAGTGTCCCCCAAGGCTGCGGTACCCACAGAGTGTGGCCATCTCGTGTGGCCAGTAGGGCCCGCCCTCGATGCCCACCTCGACCAGACGGAGGGGGAGGGGGAGGTCTCCCTGGTGACCCATCACGACCTTCACCATCATGCTCTGGTGCTGGTAACGCAAGCGTGCTACCAGATGGAGGAGGAGGAGGAGGTGGCGGTGGCCCACTGGGCATTGGGAGTGGCACCGCGGGTGGCAAGGGAGCAGCTGTCGGAGGTCCAGGTGGTGCACATCCCCCATCGCCACCTCCAAGTGCCGGTACAGCAGGGTCATGTGCAGGGGGAGGCAGCTCCGCTGAGGGCCCGCCAGGCGTCACTCCACCAGGACCATCAGGGGTCCCGTTCGCCTCACGGAAGTTCACATGTCGAACGGCAGCTGCCGAGTCAGTGCCTGGGGTGTGGTCAGCAGGGGTTCCTTCACCAAACCCGAGAACCACCACCGTCTCCAGGGACTGCCTTCGTAGCCGGGCCAGTTGGCGGGAGCCAACGGTCTCGCGCTCTCGTGTGGCGCTGCCCTTGCCCGCCGTCTGCTGCAGGGTCACGTCCCCGTTGTTGACTCCAGCTCCTCCTCTGCCGCCGGGCTGCCCAGTTTGCACCCCCACATCGGGGGCCACCACCGCGGTCAGGGGGGCAACACCAGCTCGCTGCGGGTGAATCTCCCCCCGCCCTCCGCCAGCTGCGGATCAACCGAAGCGATCCCCGCTGGGGGGTCTGCGCCGGGGTGCTCTGCGTGCACCCCTCCAGCGTCTGAAATGACCCCCGTTGGAGGATCCGCGCCGGAGTGCTCCGCGGGCACCCCTCCAGGAGCGACTGAATTAACCCCGGCCTGGGGGTCTGCACTGGCGGTCTCAACTGTGGGGTCTGCAGGAGCGGACCGTGTGCCCCCCCCTTGGCTGTGGAACTCCTTCAGGCATTCCCTGAAGGTGGCCGCTAGGGCTGCAGGGGTAAGGGTCCGCCCTTCGTCACGCTCTCGACGCCGCAGCCTCCGCTTCCTCTCCTTGGCGTCGCGATGCTTGCGGGCACGATCACTAAGTCCGTCACTCTGCCCGCTCCTGCCCGACTTAGACGACCTCGAGGATTTTGATGACCTCGACGAGGACGTCTGCGAGGCGGACGAAGAGCCCCCGCCAGAATTGGAGTCGGACTCCTCGCGGAAAGGTAGGTTGCGCTCGTCCCAGCTCCCCGGTCCCGACGAACGACGAGACCGCCGACGCCCTGCGTTGTTCGAGACGAACACTTCAGGCGGTTGTGGCGGTGCTGCGGACGTCTCGTCCACGCCAACAGTGACAACGCGCTGCGCTGAGGCTGACGCAGTGATGGAGACGACCAGCTCCTCCTGCTCCTCCTCGTCGTCATCTACCTCGTCTCAGCGCTGCCCTTCCCCGTACGGATCGTTGGGGTCCACGTCACTGTGGCCCCCCGCCCGCAGATACTCGTCGTAGTCGTTGGGGTCCGCCTCGTCGACTCATACGCAGACTCCTCGCCAGCACTACGGCCAAATGGGTTGTCGGGGTCTACGTCACTGTGCCCCCCTGCTCTCAGGTACTCATCGTGAGGGCAGGGATTGTCTGCGACAGGCTCCTCCTCCGGCTCATCCTCCTGTACCCCTCCAGCGTTCGTCGCGTATGCCCCTGCAGGGAAGCCCTCACCGGGGTGCTCTGCGTGCATCCCTCCAGTGGTATGAAAGGCCCCTGCTGGGTAGCCCGTGCCGGGGCGCTCTGCGAGCACCCCTCCAGCACCACAGGTGGCCTGAGCTCCCACCTGCAAGCCTGACGCAGCCAGCACCGCCGCCTCTTCCTGCCGACGATACGCCAGCCAGCGTGCCGCCTCCTCAGCACTCCTAGCAGTCCCTGGCGGCGTCTGAGCCGGGGAGTGAAGTGCAGGGGCGTAAGGGGAGGGAACCCCCCCGAAGGGGAAACCCCCAGACCAGGTCCATGGTACAGCGGGGACCGGTCCAGGAACTGCTGCTGGGGTTCCCTCCCCAGGTGGTGGAGGGTGGAAAGGAGCCAGCAGCAAGTGAGGGTGGAAAGGTGAATGGAGACGGGGGTACGGCGTATGGGTCGTAGGGCGGCTGCATATCTGGAAATAGGCAGGCTAGTTCTGTTGTGGAGGTTGAGGTAACAGTAGGGGCTGGAAACCTTCAGGAAGTGTGAACGGGTCCTCTTCGTCGTCCGACGTAGTGGGGGACACTGAAGGTGAAGGAGGGAAGCCGCCAAATGGAATACCAGGTTGCTGAAGAGGTCCAGGAGGGTAGACCCACTTGTCAAAGCCCTGCTTCCACCACTGTCGTCTGTACGTGTCACCAATACCAAAGGGTATGGCCATATGTTGGTAGGTTACTAAAAATAGCCCACAGTGTTAAGGGGGCTGGAAGTGGATGTATGTTCAGCAGTCGAAAGCACACTTGCTGCCAGCTGCTGAGGTTGCTTGTAACACTATTGGAAGTGAAAACAGAGTTGAAGAAGTACTTTCAATGTTGTCAACGTAGTCCTTACTTCACTTCTGTCCATTTCTAGAAAATTCGCCAGGGCTCCGCGACACAGTTTTCAAGTGCTAGGTGTGGATGGGGAGTGCATGCTGCAGCCAAAAGTATCCAAATAGCTCCCAGAAGGTCCCATAACTCCATACACTGATAAAAACTTTTCAGTAAGGTCCATATTTGAAAGATAAACCGTGTGTACTGTCCAGAATAAGTATTTGGCAGTCTGAAAAGTCCATTTTCAGTCAAAAAGGGCTATTTTGGGGCTGAAAAAGGTGCATGCATCAGCCAAAAAGGGCACCAAAGGGTTGTAGACCTTCAAGATCTGTTGAGAACGGTAAATAATATCCATACTGAGTAGAATAAAATAATAATATCGTTCAAAAGTTCCATATTGAAGTCTAGAAGCTTGATCCACTCTTAAAACTCAGGGTTGATGGACCAAAAAGGAGTGAATGCAGCTCCCCAAAAGGCTCAAAAAGGTCTCAAAGCTCCAAGAATTGATGAGGACTGGTAAAGTTTGGTAAAATATATCCAAAATAAGTAAAATAACTTTTCACAACCATCCAGAAGCCCAGTTATCGAAGTTGAGGAGGTGCATCAACTCTTTTTAAGCTCTAAAAAGGGAGTGAATCCGCACATATTTTGAAGAAATAAGCTGTTTGAGGCCATACTATGAGTTGATGAAGACTAAAACAATTGTAAATAACTCATAAAAATCGCACAAAAGTTGTTGTAAGCCATCATACCTCCCCCCCAATATGTGCCGTAGAGTTCACTTATCGGGATGCACACGGAAGTGAGCCAAAATAGGCCAAAAACGAGTGAAACCGGTATAACCAACGACAAAAACGGTCCCGCCTCTAGGACGCTAACCCGTCAAGCCGCCAGAACAACCGGAATGCACACCAAAAACATATCAGAACGTCGCAACGGAAGCCGAAAGCAGTTCGCCACAGGTCCAAAGTGCGCATGCAAGCACGCAAAGCGAGCGAGAGCGAGCTAAAAAGACGCTCACACGCCTAAGATACCAAATTGTCCCAGGGGAATTCCCAGGAGTAAACTATTATCCTCTATTATCTTGAGGAATCATATCATATATTCGGATATACTATTTAACATAAACCCAGACAGCAAGAGTTATATCATTTGCTGTCCAAGTCTGAGAGACCAACTCTGTTACCTCTCTTTATTCTCTCCTCCGAGCTCACATATTATTTTCCCCAACTGTTCGCTCAGGCAATGTCACATCCACTCACTAATTTCCCTAATAGTTCGCTACTCTTATTCTCATCGAAATCAGACCCCCCTACTATGGGTGTCTCAGCAGGTACGTCGTGCCTCCTGGCACAGTGAATGTACATCTACACTTCGTATAGGTATGGGCAGAATGATTGAAGTTGTTGTGTAAAACTTTTTTATTTATAAATAATATATGGTAGAACAAGCTGGACAAATTAATTCTAAAAATTTAGGAAAGTCTTTAGGGAAAATAAATGTTACATTACCAAATTTAATGCTAACCTCAGGATTTAGAAGTCCTTCAATGATGATTATTCCTTGCAAAACAATACAAGATTTACGACCACCGGCAAGAGTCTCTAATGTGGACCCTATGTCAGGTTTTAAATCGTATACACTAGGGCACGGTGATAAAATCACAAAAGAAAATGCTATGTTTTCATTTCCTGATATTTATCCATTAAACAATAAATTATTTAAACTTGCACCAACATTCTTTGTAAAATAAAAATTATTTGATATTATATATAATGTCTTCTTTTGGAAATGATTTTGTTTTAGATAAAAATATCAAAGTAAATAACGGTGTGTTTATTGGTGCCAAAGATAAAACAACAAGAACAACATTCCAAATACTTGGAGCTGATATCAATATGGATATTGATGGTTCTCAAAGCGGCGAGCCTGGTAATGTTTTTTTAAATATGGCTGCATTAACTGATAAATGCAAAGTTCGTATGGCTGGATTACCTGTTGTCACCGGTCCTACAAATACTCCGCCAAATGATAATATTGTCCCCGTGAATGGATTGTATGGGTATAGAAGTGCGGGTGGTGGTGCACCAACTCAGATTTTTATGAAAATGGCATCGATTCCTCCTTAATCATAAAATATTAAATAAATGTATAATATATAATGTCGTCATTTGGAAATAATATAGTTGCAAGTACATTTAATGGTAAACAAACTCCATCTACAAATATTCCTGACCCTTTAACAATTAATCAACTCAACGTAAATCAAATAGGTGATAATGCAAATCCTTGTCAAACAATTCATATGGCTTCAGATTTTTTATATCAAAATGATATTGATTTTATTGATAATTCTGATGTAAATAATCAAAGAGAATTTATGAAGTTACAAACTGATGGTGATTTAAATTTAGTGAATAATATCAATTTTTATGATTTTATTTTAAATAATCCTGCAACTAAATCAAAATTTTCTATAGGTTTAGATGAACTTGATAGTTCTTTTGAAATTAAATCTTTAGACCCTGTTCCTCAAACAAGATTGAAAATAGGAGACAATGGTATCAATGAATGGTCCTTTATGCAAACCACATTGAATGTAGAACCACTTGGAGCAGGTGTACTTTTAAATGATGGACCTCTAATTTTAAACACCGGTGATATTACTTTGAATTCTGGAAAATTTATTGGTGACGGTTCTTTGCTTCAAAACCTTCCTTCCGGGGCTAACCAAAATTTACAATCTGTTACCGACCAAGGAAGTACAACTACCACAAATGATATTTATTTTACGGGAACCGGTACAATGACAATAAATCAAGAAAAAGTAAGTGGAAATAATATTAGAATTGAATCTGGTTCGGGAGGTGCTGCTAAAATTTCTATTGGTGAACAAACACAAAGTTATATGAATGCTAATCATATAGGCGAACGTTCTATTTGTATGGGAAGGAATTGTATGGCTTTTAATGCAACAAATTCAGTAGATACAATATGTATGGGTTCGGGTTGTGGATATGATTTGCCACCTCAATTCTCGGTATGTATTGGTGATGATTCGTGTAATAAAAATGCAACATTAGAAACCAACATTGTAGCTATTGGTAGGGAAAGTGGAACATTTTATCCAGGTTCGGGTTGTACATTTTTAGGAAGCTATGCAGGTCATAATAACGGACAAACAAGTAATAATGTTGCAAATAGAATTATAATCAATGGAACCGGAAATAGTTTAGACCAAACAAATCCAAATTCATTTACGGTGAAACCTATAAGACCAAGTCCTGATGTGACATTAGAAAGTTTACAATTATATTATGATTCAGTTTCGGGCGAAATAAAATCTGGTGCTATAAATTCGGGAAGTATTGGTTCGTTAAGTGAAGTTTTGGCTGTCGGTAATTCTGGAAATAACATTAATTTAAGCGGAGATTTGGATTGTAGTGCTATACGACTTGTAAGTAGCATAGACTGGGCATATACAACGCCAACATCATCATTGACGACCTCAGGAATTCCATTGACAACTTTAACAAATGCATACACGGCAACATTACCCACAAGTCCGGTTCCTCATACCGGTGATGTATTTACTTTTGAAAATAATACCGGAGGAACAATAAGTGCCGGTGATATTGTTCAATTTGACGATGACTTTACTAATGTAAATGGTGTAAAAATATATGCCGCTTCGGCAAGCCAATCTAATCAAAATTGTGTGCCTATTGGTGTTTGTGTTCAGAATTCAAATACAGGAAATTCGTGCTTCGTTTGCACAAAAGGTTTTACAACCTGCAAAGCTATTGATGGAAGTTATGTTAAAGGTCAAATGTTAGGTTGTGCTCCGGGAGGTTCAGTTAATGCTTCACAAATCACTACAAATAATGTTGGAATTATCGGTGTGTGTATGGAAAGTAAAGTTGTAACAACTCCGGGTTCAGGATTATTGGTTTGGATTAAATCCGATTTTAAATTGTGATATTATAATATATTATATGTCTTCTTTTGGAAACGATATTGTTTGTAAAAATATACAATGTAATACGGTAAATGGTCAAACATACAATCCTGTACAAACTTCTAAATGGACCGAGACAAATAATGTTTTGGAACCGGCAACTATTGGTGCAAGTGTAAAAGTCAATAGTGATATATTATTTCAAAATGCATTAGGATTACTTGGTGATTCTGCCGTAGATGTAAACATTTAATTAAATACTAAAGGCAACGGGGAAGGAAGTATTACATTACAAAGCGGAGATGCTACAACTAATAAAAATGATGTTATTGTTAGTGGCGAAACTTTGCAAGTAAATACAACTTCCGGTTTGTTAGTAAATGGAAATGCAAGGATAAATGGTGAAATAAACAATACTGCAAATGACAAAACTAATATTGATTTATTTGGAACAAAAACTTCAGGAAATTCTTTCATTGCTTTAAATACCGCTGGTGTAGACATACCAGTAGTATACTACCGATTATAGCCCACCACCCAAAACCCTAAAGACGATAATAAATGATTAATAAATACAAGAGAAAACCCTAAATAAATAATTACGTAATAAATAGGGAATAAATTACGTGATTAAATGTGAGTACGATAAAAAATCTACAATAAAAAATAAATAAAAAATCTACAATAAAAAGATAAAGATAAAATTGAAAGTAAATAAAAAGTAAATTAATTAATGTTTCAATAAGATATATGTTAATTGTTGGCCTCTAAAAATAGTAAATCATTATAGTCTTAAATCAATGGAATTTTCACGTAGATATTCATTCATGTCTAAATATACTAAACAAGTAATATCAAAATCTTTGTTTTCTTGACTTTTGATTACCAAAGTGTAAAATATAGCTTCATGTATATCTTTGATTGGAATATCGTTATTTTCCGAATCTTTAATGATTAGGTTGTATAATGTTGAATTAATGTGCAAATAATGATGAATATCTTTTCCCCAAAAATTGATTACCTTTTCTAAATCAGAAATAACTTTATGATTAATAAAATATTCAAAATACGATTTAATGTAATCTAAATAATCTGATTTTTGCAAATTTTGAAATTTGTTTTGAACTTCATCTTTATACAAATAAAATTGTTTAATATATTGTTTACATTCCATGTCTTGAATAGCTTCCATAATTGTTTCTTACATTATAATGTAACATAATCTTTAAATTAATTAAGTTCTCTATATAATAGTGAACTAGGATAGTGAACTCCTAATCTTCTTATATCATTTATTATCTCTTCTTGCCTCTTAATCTTCCTTATTTCTTCCTTTTCGTAATATAATCTAAGTTCTTCTTCAAATGATATGTCGAATTCCATATAACAAGCATCATCTATGTTCCTAATCTCTACGTGTAGTGTGCCTTTTATCACATACATGTTAACGCCAATATGATTGTACTCTTCTTCACCATAGTAAAATTTTCTCATAAGATTTAAAGCCGGAATTCTTTGACATTCAAAACCACCATTCATCTCAACTTCATCACACAAGTAACGATGTAATAACACGGTGAATTGAAATTTCCAATTTACTTCACGGCATATGGGACACTTTTTAACATATTCATCACCTTGTCTTTCTAATTTGCACAAACACTTATTACATATTGTACCTTCGTTGCAAACTTGACAAATAAAGTTGAATGTATCATAAGATTTGTGTTCAAAAGATTCAAGACAAATACAACAATGTTTGTTATCATTAGTATTCATCTTGCTTTGTTTACACTATTGAGTTACACTCTTTAAGTGGATTTCATTTTTTTTGAGGTTTTTTGTCCCCCTGAAAAACCGAAGAAATTCACACAATTAAATTAAAAGGAAATCTTGCAGGTCCTCGGTTGTTATTATTTGTTGGTAAATTTGCAATAGGTCGTGATGTCACTTGTGGTGATTGAATATTTGCAGATTTAATTAACTTTTTCTTTTTGGAATATTTTTTACGAGGTTTCGTGCCTTTTTTGGAATGATATTCTTTGGCACATTTTTTTAATGTTTCGTTCCATTCAGCACGAGTCATAAATGTGTATATATTAATATATATATTTTTATGGTTGATTAGCTCTACTTGCACGTTGTCCTCTTGTATACATTTGCGGACTTGCTTCTTCTTCTATAATTTCCACACCACTAATATCATCATCGTCATCATCAATATCTAAACGTGCAGGGCTAAGGGAATCTTTTTTAGCTGAATTGAATAATGCTTGTCTTACTAAAGGGGTTCTTCGTCCAGATTCA
>LGRX02017165.1:0-28325 GCA_001247695.2 Cymbomonas tetramitiformis | reverse complement strand
ATATATAATTGTGTGAATATATATAGCTATTTCGCAGCAGCAAAAACACAGAAAAACAGTGCTGGAGAAACCGGATGATAGCAGAATTGTTAGAAAGGTTACGGCAGTGAGCTTTCTAGCAGGTCGGTGTCAGACGGTGACACACGACCAGTGACACACGCAGCAAGGGGTGATACTAGGAGAAGCTGGACCCCCATACAGTGGGGGGGGGATTTCAGCTTCCCCGTGACACCACCTCACCCCGAAGGTGTGAGTGGTTATGCAAGAGCAAGGAAACCCTAAGCCCTAACCCAATGTCAATGTAATGTCCAGGCCGAGGGGGCCTTTTCCAACCCAGCTAGAAACACATCCGTGCAGGGGCGCTGCCTAGGCATTTTAGAGACAAGTAAACAGGCTAGGCGGGCTAGTTCCGCTCTAAGGTCTTTTGAGTCTCGGCGTTGGTGACGATCGTACGAAGGGATCCACGGAGTCTCTCGGAAAGCCGGCCAATCGTAATCTTCACCAGTGAAGCCATGAAGGGCGGCATCGTCGTCGGGGTCCTCGGGTACCTCGTCGGGGTCAGAGCACGCCAAGTGCAGGGCCGGCTGCGCAAGCAGCGGCTCCGCAGACGGCACCACCGGCTCGCCAGCTGTGGATGTGGATGACGGGGCGAGCTGTGGTAACGGGTCGATTGCAGGCGCGACGAACGTCATGACCGCTACGTCCGCCGGGGCGTCAGCCTGCGGAGCTGGCACCACCGGAGGGTCGGCGGCAGGGCAATCCGCTGCCTGAAAGCTAGGTCGCGAGAGAAGCAGCGAACGCCGGGGGCGGAGGCCGCTTCCCAGCGGGGAGCGCGGTGTCGGGCGCGCGCCCACTGCCAAATGCCTCCTTACACATGTAAGGGCAGCATCCACGGGTGCCGGGGTGTGCATCGGTCACACCCCACATACGGAAGCACAGGATGCAGGTAGGCTATTTAATTTAGAATATATTTTCACGATTTTAGAATAACCCGTTTTCATGATGATTTTAGAATAAGTTTTATTGATGTCATCCGGCTATGACCGGTGCATGCATCCATGACGTTGTTGAGCTATCGCCATGCCATGCGAAATATTACACTGAAGGGTTGTCTTGCCGTGATGTCCATATGTCCGAATGGAACCAAAAACCGTTCGATTAAAATCGAACGGTTTTTGGTTCCATTCGGAAAGATTCACGGCCGTGAATCTAAAAGTCACGGCCGTGAATAACGACTTTGTCCGCATAATGACTTTTATTATTTGCCATCTTTGCCACAATAGACACTCACGGCGTGTTCTGCTTGAAAAAAAGTAAGTAACTTGAAGCCTTGAGCTTCAAGTTACTGAAAGATATGTATCTTGGCAGTATTCGTGCCAAGTTTCGTGCTCTAGGACGCACGGGAAGCCCTCGGCTGTTTGGCATCTTTGGGTTTGGGTGTCACGTTCGAACCCAAACCCAAAACATCTGCCTTAGAAATAAATTGCGCGTTTCGCGCACAAGTAACTTGAAGCCTTGAGCTTCAAGTAACTCAAAGATATGTATCTTGGCAGTATTCGTGCCAAGTTTCGTGCTCTAGGACGCACGGGAAGCCCTCGGCTGTTTGGCATCTTTGGGTTTGGGTGTCACGTTCGAACCCAAACCCAAAACATCTGCCTTCGAAATAAATTGCGCGTTTCGCGCACAAGTAACTTGAAGCCTTGAGCTTCTGGTAACTTAAATATATGTACCATGGTAGTATTCGTGCCAAGTTTCGTGCGTTAGGACGCACGGGAAGCCCTCGGCTGTTTGGCATCTTTGGGTTTGGGTGTCACGTTCGAACCCAAACCCAAAGGCAAAGGCATAGGACAGTTTCGTAGATTCTGTCCCGATGCCTTTGCAACCTCGCTTGCTAACTCATATTACAATGAATATTCAACATTCAAGCGTTGGATACCCCACGCCAACGGGAAGCGCTCGGCTGATTTGTTATTTGGGTATGCGCACCCAAATGACAAAAAGCGCATCTTTGAAACTCGTTAGTTTGAAAGATGCGTGGCCGATGCCTTCGTGCTTATGTGTGTTAATCCATATGAAATATTCCATGGAATAAATGCGAGTATCCCGCACAAACGGGAAGCGCTCGGCCGTTTTGTAAAATTAGGGCGCACCCAAAATACAAAACGCATCTTTGAAACTCGGAAGTTTCAAAGATGCTTGCCGGTCGCGTGCAGCGGTAAAAGGCAAGTCAAAGGGTTTAGGATATAGAAGAAGTACAGGGGCCTTATTTTCAAGCAGAACACGCCGTGAGTGCCTATTACAACGGCGCCCACCATTATCACAAGTGAGACAAACCTTCTTAAAGCTTTTCGGAGGCTTCCTCATGATGGCAAGCGGGAACGAGAGCGTTTGACCTGTGTGCACATTATTTGAACACGAGTCGTGAAAAGGACCACCGGTCATAGCCGGATGACATCAAGAAAACTTATTCTAAATTCACCATGAAAACGGGTTATTCTAAAATTATGAAAACTTATTCTATATTAATTATTTTTCCCAGGATGCAGGGGTACCCGACACCCACCCAGCGCTTCACCATGGCGCCAACGGGTTCCGCCTTCCACTCACCGACGGGCACGGTGGTGTATGCGGGCTTACGGTCAAAGTTAACGGCGTTGAAAGTTGGCTTCTTCTCCCGCCCACCACCACCACCACCACCACCAGAAGGCACGGTGTAGCCGGTGTCCTTCACAGGGGTGGCAAATGCGAGCGAGCTCCTCACGCCACACCGTGCGAACCCGCAGGCATAGCGTGGAGAAAGAGAAAGGCGTACCACCCCGTAAACAGGGGAGAAGTCCTGTCGCGATTGACCGGCCCCTGGCCGAGAGAGTCTCCCAAAAAGAGGGTTTGGCCGAAGATTGGCCGAAAGAATTTTGACCCTTAAGTATGCAAAAAGATGGCAAAACAAGAAAAAACAAATGTTTTCTCGAAAACTGGCCGAAAGACCTCCGGAGAGGACTTCTGCCCTGCCCGTAAATCGCGGATGACGTTGACGTACAGGGGGGTGACGTACGGAGACTGCTTGGCCGAGTTGGCTAGGATGTGCCAGAGGTCCTTCACCCGCTTGGCCTCGTTGTAGTCGGGGTTGATCCTGGCGTGCTTGTCACCAAGAGTACGGATAGCCGTGAGTTGCGGCGACGGGTCGTCGGGCTCGTTGATGATGGTCGAGCGCATTTTAACCCAAAAACGGTCGGAGTCGGAATCGGGGACCCCCTCGACCTCGTAGCGTAGGCGTTGTAGAATGTACCGGCCGTTTCCAGGGTGGGAACGAGCCGCCTCTGTATAGAGCGCCAATGCAGTGCCGCGAAGAACGATGGGGAGGACGGTGAGAATGATTTCGTTGAGCACCACGTGGTAAAAGTCGTAGTCGTGCTCGAGGTCGAGTAGCTTGGAGAACTCGGGGAAGGACACGGGGAATAAAATATGGCGAAATGCCGAAAGCAGAGCGTTGAAGTCGGTGTCCGCAGTCTCGGTGTCGAGGGTGTAGCCATGCTTAGGGTTATAGCCTCCAGGTCGTAAAACCGCGATGATGTCGGTGGAGTACGTGAAGGCGTAGGAAAGCTGTTCCAGATACTCCTCCTCCCTACCTTCCTCCACCGGGGTGGAGATAAGGACTGACGGGTCGTTGAAGAATTCAGACGGCAGTGGCGATGGCCGCAGCGACGATGGACGTGAACGCAAAGATGCAGTTGACACAATTCTCCTTGGGCGTGTCGGACCCGGCGTAGCACCGCCGGAATCCACGGGTGACGGTGAGGGCGTGGCACTAGCCCGCCTTGCTGAACGGAGGGCCTCAGCGAGCCCGATCTTGCGCTGTTGTGACATGTTCGGCAGAAAATAATCCAGGATGCACAAAAGCTGACGGATACGGTGCGCGGAATACCAGTCACAGTCGGTAGGTGAACCACGAATGACGGAAGCGGCAAAGAGAACGGAGACGGAAAGAAATTGCCGCTTTTACGGTGCAGATCAAGCTGCGATGTTGACGGGAAAAAATGACGGCGAATAGAATCGGAAAAACCGAAGCGAGCCGAATCAACCGGAATCACCACTCACGTGAAGTGGGACCGATAACCTGATGAAACAGGTGAAAATATTTTAGATATATAATTGTGTGAATATATATAGCTATTTCACTGCAGCAAAAACACAGAAAAACATTGCTGGAGAAACCGGATGATAGCAGAATTGTTAGAAAGGTTACGGCAGTGAGCTTTCTAGCAGGTCGCTCGGTGTCAGACGGTGACACACGACCAGTGACACACGCAGCAAGGGGTGATACTAGGAGAAGCTGGACCCCCATACAGGGGGGAGGGGGGGGGGATTTCAGCTTCCCCGTGAAAATGGAAACTTCCCGCAGCGCTGCCGACATTTACAACTAGGGTGTACAATCGATACAACACGTTCCAAACACCGACATATGATACAATATTAATTCACACGTCTAACCATCCGAACGCGTTGCAACGATCGACAAATGCTATATACAATATGTATTGCATTCTGATGCGCGCGGTGATGAGGACAAAATTACCGGTCGCCGTCCCGGGCAAGCATCACAATCAAACTGATGATATTGCAACGGCTTCGGAGTCTATCTGTGCAATGGTGTATAGTTGCACAGTTTGGTGCCTGTGTGTACAATCAATACAACACGTTTCATAGTAACACCCCGCATGCACCGACATATGATCAAGGGTCGGAATCGGTTTGAAAATCGTAACCTCTTACAAACTAATTGTGTGATTTTGACAATCGGTTGTAAACTAATTGTTTAGATTTTAAACCTATTCGATTAGTGTTATCACTTTTTGCCAACCCATTGTTTGACTAATTGTTAGAAGTCACAACCTATTCGATTGGTGTTCTTGTTTGTTGCTAACCTATTGTGTACTGGATTGTTAGAAGTTGTAACCTATTGTATAACCGGTTATATATCGTCGCGTACACCAGCCGGTATTAAGCCTCAGAAGCTCAATGGTATAGCGATAGTCTTGCGGACAGAAAGTCGCCAGATCGATACCGGACAGGCTCACCGTTTGATGCCTTTGGTGCAGCGATGCATTTCCGGTTTCTAGTCATGGATGCGGCAAAATCAAGATCTGAAATCGTGGTATGGATGTGGTACAAACGACAATCGGTTTCATAATCATGTTATTTGCCAATCGTGAAAACCCATTGTATTTGGTGTTATGAAACATTGTAACCTATTCGATCGGCGTTTCATTTTTTTCTGCAATCGATTCGATTCTTGATTGCGACCCATCAGAAATCGATTCGATTATGATTGTTCCAAGGTCCATAACCTATTGTGTCTGTAATTATTGAAAGTGGCAATCGATCGTATAATTGTGATAATAGTGTTTAATCGATTAATCATAATTGTCCCAACAATATCGATTCCGACCCTTGCATATGATGCATTATTAATTCACACGTCTAACCATCCGAACTCGTTGCAACGATCGACAAATAATATATACAATATGTATTGCATTCTGATGCGCGCGGTGATGAAGACAAAATTACCGGTCGCCGTCCCGGTCAAGCATCACAATCAAACATATGATATTACAGCGGCTTCGGAGTCTTTCTGTGCAATGGTGTATAGTTGTACAATTTGGTGCTTGTGTGTACAATCAATACAACAGGTTCCAAACATCCCGCATGCACCGACATATGTATGATGCATTATTAATCACACGTCTAACCATCCGAACTCGTTGCAACGATCGACAAATCAAGGTATGGTTTACTGGAGGTCAACATTCGCATAGAAAATTGCAGATCTAGATCTCGAGATATACGTGGTTTTAGTTGGTGCTTAAGTTTATGGTTAAGTTTGGGAGATCGCGGAACGGTATCGACCATAACTTCGTCAGTTGCTGCGAGCGGGCAGGGCGCGCACTATGTGCGGCAGCACCAGCGCAGGCGCGCAGTTGCTGCGAGCGGGCAGGGCGCGCACTATGTGCGGCAGCACCGGCGCAGGCGGGCAGTTGCTGCGAGCGAGCGGGGTGCGCACCATGTGTGGCAGTACTAGCGCAGGCGGGCAGTTGCTGCGAGCGGGCGGGGCGCGCACTATGTGCGGCAGCACCAGTGCAGGCGGGCAATTGCTGCGAGCTGGCTGGACGTGCACTACAGTATGTGCAGCAGCACCAATGCAGGTGGACATCGGCTGCGAGCGGGCAGAGCGCGCACTATGTGCGGCAGCACCAGCGCAGGTGAACATCGGCTGTGAGCGCGCGGGGCGCGCGCTATGTGCGGCAGCACCGGCGACAGCAGCGGCGGCAGCGGCAGCACCGGCAACAACAGCAGCAGCGCAGCCTCCGCAGCCCAGCGAGGCGCCCCATGGCTGCATGGCCGAATTGCTACTGCCCTGCAGTCCTTGTGGTAGGACCAAATCGACGATTTGGTCCTACCACGAGGACCATTGTTCCGATAATTTAATTGGACATCTCCCGTGATTTGTGGTGTCTAACCAATGAAAGGTGGTATATATAGGTCCTATATTAATTTATTTGAACGCTGGTTTGGCATATATCCATCCGATATATCCATGACGAACGCATTTCAAACCTCTACACTCAAATTTTTCAAAACGGACTTTTTGGAACATTCAAAATGTGGCAAATTAGTGACTCATCTTCAATAATTTTTAACCAATCATATATCAACACTACACCTGCGCGAATACCATCAGATTGAACCTATACATATGTCCCAATCATATTTGGGCGGCAGGCCCGGTTGGAATGCATATATTGGCTCGTTGGCTCGTTGGCTTCCCCTCTAATATAGTGGCTCGTTGGTTTCCCCCCTAAAACAGTGGTCACGCAAGCTGACCAGCCAGCCATCATAATTGCTTGCTAGAGGGCATATATCGCAGGGTTGGTGTGTGCGGCACACTAAATCTTCAAGTATATATGTATTGCGAATTTCTGAAAGTCTAACATCATCCAAATATCTTATTTTTCGACTGGCGTGTACATTTTAGAATGGATGAATGCCAATTTCTAAAGTCCGAAATTCACTAAATTCGGAATTTGCATTGTGTTGAACATGCGCCATGCTGAAATAGAGCGGAAATGATGATGAGGGTGCGAAGTAACCGATTCAGTTATCTTATTTGGTCATAAACTCAAGGTGCATAACCATGAGCATCACCGTGAGCCCCGCATGTGACTCCTAATACTCAAAATACGGTGGTCCTTGTGGTAGGACCACCATTTTCGTCAAGCTTTAGGTGAAATTACACCCCTAAAGCGTGTCGTTCAACCACAAACCTAAAGTCTCATGGGGGCCGCCGCTATAAGAAATAAAATTCATTTAACTCATGAATATCATGTGCAAACATTACCTGTGCCTCAAATAGTCGATTTAGTGATCGAAACCGCAATTGCCCATTGGTCCTTGTGGTAGGACCATGAATTTGGGTAGTAGCCACGAAGCGCATCCACCGCAGCCCGGCGAGGTGCCTCATGGCTGCATGGCTGATGGCTGCACGACCGAGGGCGCAGCCCCCGCAGCCCGGCGAGGTGCCTCATGGCTGCATAACCGAGGCGCAGCCCCCGCAGCCCGGCGAGGTGCCCCATGGCTGCATGGCTGATGGCTGCACGGCCGAGGCGCAGCCCCCGCAGCCCGGCGAGGTGCCTCATACCTGCATGGCTGATTGTCTCTTACCCATCTTTATGTTTGCTGCAGCCAACATAAAACCCAAAATTCCGAAGCATATTACTCATGGTTAATGGTACATATTGCTCCAAAGTAATGTTGTTTGAAGGGCTACTGGACCTTCAAAAAAATGTCAATACGTGGTATACCTTCTTACACCCATGGGGGTTTGCATAATTGTGCCCTAGAGTTGGGGTATGATCGCTAAAATACAAAATGCTCATTATGTTGGCTGCAGCCAACATAAGAAAATTGTGCAATGTGAGCGGCATGAGAAGAGCATTGAAAAATCGGGCACCCATGTTGTCAAGATCTCGAGCTGCTCTTTCTGGAGTGCCTTGTCAAAACTTTCATCCGAGTTCATCTTGACCCTCAAAATATCGATCGAAGTAACATGGGTATGTAAACACCCAAAATTCCTTGGAAATTTCACAAATTTTCACATTCTCTTGAATAGTAACCCAAATTCTCGCGGATGATTTCGAGCGTCCCAGTGTTGTTAACGCATGTGTGAAAGAGAACTGTAACAAACGCCGGCTTCTCATGGTACCGCGCCGGGTTTGTTCAGCTGGTGACACGCATGACAGTGGTGACAGCATGACAGGCTTTGCGAAGATGACCATCTGTGAGATGCAGACTTGTCAGAGAAGATATGGTCACCATCAAATGACCAGGGAATGATAAGACAAAGATGGCAGTGACTCCTTTGCCGCTGACGTGTCAGTCAGAATGCGGTGAACGGTAACATTGTTAGAGCTGGCATGGAATAATGACTTTCCATTGGCCAGATGAAGATTTAAGGGCTAGAACCCGTTACAGTTTTGGGAAATGTGACAGAGCATTGAGATATAAGTAGGCTCTGACCGGAGGTCAGGCTAGTGGACTCATTATTGTTTTGCCTTCGCAAGTACTAGGTGGCTGTTCGCGTGCCAGTGCTAGAGTGCTAAGACAGTTCTGCTCACAGCTTTTGTACACAATAATTCGTATTTTGTGATATAATATCAATTTTGACGGATACATTTTACTGCTGTTTTCATACTTTTTCAAAACAATAATGTCCTGCGCGGAGCGGCTTTTTATTTCAGTGTTAATCCGGAAGTAAAGGCCCTTTGGCGAGAAGTCAGCAGCAGTTGAAAGAGCGGATTCGGAAGTCAGGCGACTCCAGGGGCACCCACGGTGCACTGGCGGACCCTTTTTCTTGCCTGAACTTGGTGGTACTTGCACTGAAAGAGCTACCAGCGACGGCGGCGACGGATCAGCTTTGAATTCACTAGTCATGAGCGGCCTCCTTCTACCCGGTGATATGCTCAACACCTTGTTCTGCAGTGAATCCAGGGGCACCTCTGGTGCACTGGCCTAGCTGCTGACAGGTGTCCTTCAGTTTTGAGCTAATCAGCACGGCATGAGCTTGGGCGGCGGCGGCGACAGAGTCAATCAGCAGTGAATGTACACCTGGATGAGCACCTCTCAGTGGTTCCTTCAGCTGGCCACCTTGTTTGAAGTGAATCCAGGGGCACCCCTGGTGCACTGGCTTAACTGAAAAGCAAGTGTGTGTTACCTGGGAGCTAATCAGCAGCGGCATCTGCCTTGACTTACCGGCTAAGAGTGGATCAACAGCTAATGTGCACCTTGATGAACTACCTTCCAGTGGGTTCTCCAGCTGGCCACCTTGTCTGAAGTGAATCCAGGGACACCCCTGGTGTACTGGCCTAGCTGAAAGGCAGGTGTGCTTGGCCTAGGAGCTAATTAGCGGCGACATCTGCTTTTACTTACCAGCAAAGAAGTGGATCAGCAGTGAGTCACTGCTCTATGTCTGGAACTGCAACTTACGGTTTCTTGGGCAGCTCCACCTTGTCTGACGGTTAATCCAGGGACACCCCTGGTGTACTGGCCTAAGCCTGAAGCAGGGAAAAGCTTGCCAGAGGACTGGCAGCAGCATCAGCCCTGAAGGCGACAACTGAGTGGTCTTTTAAGCGATATTCCCTGGTGTGACACAGTTACCTGGTGGATTCAGAGTTAATTACTTTACCAGCCTGGAGTGCTGCTTACTACTGGAGTGACCTTCTAGTGCTTTATCATAATGTGTTGGAGAATTCTTCTATCTTTTCTACGGTATTGGTCAGCCGGTGAGGCCCTCATGTCACAGGCCACCTTCTGAATCAGCAGTAGTGCTGCGAATCCAGGGGTGCTCAGCACACTGGCTTAGCTCCCAACTCTGCCAGCGACCTTGTACTTGCTTACTGGACTGGGGAGTGAGCTTCTATGCCAGCCATGGTGCCCTTGATTAGCAGTGGTGTTGTGAATCCAGGGGTGCTCAGCACACTGGCCTAGCTCATCACACCGCTGCGTATCAGTGCTATTCTTGGTGTCGTGGAGTTGCCCTCACTTTCACTGTGCTCCTGATGAACTCTGGCCCAGCTAATCCAGAAGTGCTCAGCACACTGGCCCAGCTTTAACTCTTCCTCGCACGAATATTCTGCATCTGCTGCTGATTCAGAGCGCTGAAGCACAGTGCTGGACCTTTAGGCGTTCGCTGGCCGCACGCGTTTCGTTCTTTCGCTTGTTCAGCAAGGTGAATCCAGGAGCACTCAGTGCACTGGCCTAAGCCAGTCTGAATCAAGCCTCCAGTCTACTGGTGAACGAGCTTTGCGCTGAGAGAGGGGACTCTTCCTTGGTCCCATTGGCTGAGCATTACCACAGTACTTTACCACGGAGGACGAGGCAGAGCCAAGCGCTGCCTCTGTCCAGTCCAGAGAACGTGAGGCACGACGGCTGGCGCGAGAGCGGGTCAGTCAGGACCTTGACACGGAATATATGAGCGCAGAGGGGTCGGGCTCAGAAACCACTCCCTCCGCACCGCCATCACCAGCAGCAACAGCGCTCGCAGCAACAGCACTCGCAGCAGCAGTAGCAGCCTCAGCGCCTGCAAACCAGTTTCTCTTTGCGCTTGACGACGTAGACGAGATGGATTACTATGACAGGGAGAGCCACTCACTTGACAAGGAAGACGTCAAACTCCAGTACACTGGTGGTAAGAATGAGGACAGAGCGCTCTTCATCAGGCGTTTCGTGGACATGGTAGCAAAAGTGCAGCGGGCTTTTGAGGCCAAGAAGCGTAGGCACACGAAGTCAGCATCTTTCCATGCGCTCAGTCAGCAGCAGAAGAAGGCCTTCGCTGAGTCCAGGCCAGACTTCAGATCATTGTGGGATAGCATACCCTCGTTTCTAGCAGGGGACGATCATTCCACCTCAGTCGCTTATGACTGGTGGTGCGCTGCCTACCTGAAGGATGGCGTCATGGCTTCACACGCTTGTCATGTCCTGAAGGATCTTACCATGAGAGACGCCTACCAGGGATCTGTGCGTTGTGCGCAGCCTCCTTTTCATGAGCTGGCGCCAGGATCAACCTGGGCAGTTTGTAAGGTGTTCGAGGATGGTGATGAGGATGGCGAGGAGTCTGATGAGTGGGCAGGCGAGGGAACCTCCACGAAGGGTCTCACGGGGCCAGATGGCACTGAAGATTCTCACTACTTTTGGGCCTTCAGGGCTTTCGTTGCAGAGCTCGAAGCTAAATTCTTGATGAAGGGCACCAAAGAGAAGGAGGATCTCTTGATCGCCAAGCCGCAGACCAACGAGCAGGACGGCCTCGCCTACGTGAAGAGCTGTCGTCGCAGGGAGGCAGCACTCAACACCGGCAAGAGGGTGGAGGACTCCGTCGTCAGGCAGGACATCGAGGAATGCATCAAGGGCCTGCGCATCAAAGAATACCGAGATCGCGTGTCCGAGCAGCTGCGTGTCAGCCATCCTGCCCCCAACAAGGTCACATGGGAGGACCTGGAGGTGATCGTGGAGGTGCAGGACAAGCTGAAGAACGATGCGGAGGCTTGGGCTCTCACACTGCAGCAGGAGCTGGTTCGTAGGCTCAACTGCGTGTACTCCTGCTACGAGGCCAGGCACGCAGGCAGATGGGGCTTGACCTGGCTGCACTAGTGTCAGCCATGAGGCGCTCGGGTTCTGCCTCCAAGACTGGGGACAGACGCAGGGACCCCAAGAAGAAGGATCAAGCACAGCATGGTGGCGACGACGCCAAGAAACCTGCGAGGGAAGCGAACAATGCCGAGCGTCAGAAGCCTTCTTACAGCAAGGTGCCACCACCTGATGCTTCAAAGAAGTTCCAGTGTGACTGGTGCTTCACGCGCCTGCCCCACTCTCCAGAGCGCTGCTACACGGGGTGTCGTGAGGCCCGGGTGTCGCCCAACTTCCATAAGGACAGGCAGAACTCCAAGTGGCCGGACGAGGTCAAGAATGCCCAGATGCGTGCCTACAACATCGCACACCGCTTTGATAAGCACAAGATGGGGATCACCACCAAGGAGTGGCTTAAGCTCCCTGAGGCCAAGCAGAAGCAGCCGCTGCAGCAGCAGCAGCAGCAGCAGCAGCAGCAGCAAGTGGCTGCCAGTGCCGAGGTTAAAGAGAAACTCGCCGCAGAATTGACAGGTCTCCAGGCAGGGTCACCTCCAAAGGATGACAAGGTCGCCGATGCACAGGCCCGGTCAGAGGTCAGTGATGCGGAGACTGAGTACGACTCCCACTTCACCCAACAGGCTGAATACGAGGAGGATGAGCAGGACTGCCCTGCTGGGGGTGGGCTGGAAGGTGGTCATGGTGTTGACATCGGTCACGCACCGAGTCTCCAGGCCAGCGCCGCTGTCGCCTTGGGCAGCACTCAGCAGATGCGGGGCTTCCAGGTCAAGACGCCGGAGGAGTTCGACAGGGCCGCTCAGAAGCCTAGAGCCGTTCCTCCCAACGTACTCAGCAGGAAGTTCCACCTGTTGGCATCCAATCTTCGCAGCTCCGTGCGCGCCTGCTCGCAGATTGCTGCCATCCTGATATCCCAGAACGCCATCGACCTCCCGAAGGACATCGAGAACCTTTTGGCGCTGGAGGAGCTCATGGGCAAGGGTCCGAATGATGCAACCGAACAACCCACCGAGGTCAACGAGCATGAGCTGGAGGACACGCACGCCACAGCGACGCAAGGGGTAAGAAGGGAGGCAGATGGTGCAGGACACCGCGCGATCGAGGAGGTGCCATTGGACGAGATGCCCAGCGGTGTGGTCGACAGCGCCGCCGCTCGATGTGCAGCCGCTGCCTGCGTGGACGACCTGGGGGTGGTTGACTTCAGTGACCATGGACATGTACGAGCTGGCACCATCAAGACCTTCGCCTACGACGCACTGAGGGCAAAGATGACGCAGCACCTGACCGACGAGCAGGTGTTATTGATGGCTCAGGTGCAGCCCATCTGCAAGTTGCGGAGTGCTACCCTGTATGAGGGGCTGGCGTTGGTGTCATCTGGTGGTGAGCTTATGCTATACCGGGCGATCCTCATGGACACCGGCGCCAACTGCAACATCATCTCTATCGCTGTTGTAAGGCGGCTGGGCCTCACAATTTATGAAGCCAGCACCGGCGCCAAGGTCACCAGGTGTGACAACAGTCCCACGAAGTTCACCCATTACTGCTACGTGGACGTCATTCTGGCTGCGGGCACGCCGCACATGACGCTTCACCGGTTGTACGCCTTCGTGACCTTCGAGGCCGAGAACTCTTGGGACCTGCTGATAGGCACTGGGCCGTTGAAGAATTCCCTGATGATCGACATCAAGTTGGGAAGTTGCGTGGCCGTGTCGCATGCGCCGACGATTTTGGGCATGGATGCTCAGGTGGTTCTTCCGCTGGTCGACATGACAACACCCAAGCATCCTCACCAGCCCAGGAGGATGGACCCAGTGGTGTGTTTGCAATCGGAGATCTTTGGGCAGGAGACGGAGTGCGAATGGCTAGGGTGCCCACCCCTGAGCACGAGGGAGGAGAGGTTTGCTGCCTCTGGGATTCGGTCTGAGCACATCCATGACGGCTATGAGTCATCGGTGGGGTCACCACTGCCTTCGTCAGGGCCATCTGCTGCGCCCCCTAGACCCCGAGTCGCCACACGCGCAGAGATCGAGGCGAGGTCTCGCGTTCACACATGTTCGCTTGAAGGAGGTCGAAGGAGCCACCTGGCGACGTTACTGGCGCCCGCCGAGCTGGCAGTGTCGGAGCGCATGCTTGCACAACTTTACGCAGCACCAAACCCCTGGGTGGGTGGACGCGCGAAGTGGGTCACCGATGGCCAGGTGACTGGGGTTCGTCCGCCTCTGGACGTTCGTCTTGACCACAACTGGGCGGATCAGAGACTGTACCTGGACCGGCACCATGTTGCGCGTCTTTGCCGCATCCTTCAAGATCTTCCTGAGGACATGCCAGCCAAACCTTCCCAGGAGCATGTCTGCGTGGAGTTCGTCCGCTGCCTCGAGCAGAAGTGGGTGATGGTGGACCAGCTGATGCCCCCTAACTGGCTGTATGTGGACCAGAAGTTGGATCACGATGAGGATAAGGACCGTTGGGTGCTCAAGGGGAGCTATATGACACACGTGCCATCCCCTGCCAACAAGCAAGACGTCGTCAAGCCCAGGGAGCAAGGCAGAGCGCTCGACAGCCTCAACTCAATCCAGCGACTGCAGCACACGCTCCAGGAGTTGTTCACGTACCCCAGCCAGTGGTGAGGTCGCTGGCACCCTCATGTGGGATCTGAAGGAGCGTGTCCTCTGTGTACAACCGAGCGCAGCCGCGCAGCACCTCGAGCTGATGCGCTGCACGCTGGATCATGCACGCGTGTACAACAGTGAGGAGTTGCTGAACGAGCTTCAGCTCCCTCATTGGTACGAGAGCGCTGGTGTCTGGACGTACCAGCTGCTCAGGTACCTTCGCCCGGTGGACATAGAGTCCCTCTCGATTGGCATCCTCCAACAGTACAATCTATATGGCAACGTAGCGCCACCTCTGGAGCTCATCTCTCTGGGTTCGAGCACCAAGTACTACCCGGTGGGGGATGGTCTTGGGGGAGCTGGTAGGGTGTTCTCCCAGAATGCCGCTGCTCAGGAGTACGTGCGCCTGGGGGAGATGAGGAAAATGCTCAAGGCAGCCAAAACCAGGCAGCAGGGCCGTGATGCACTCGATGCAGATGCGGAGCGTAGGCCGCCACCGCCCAACAACATGGTCAACTTCAAGCTCACGAAGCGAGCCCCTGCGCAGCCACCTGCTCCTGCCGCAGGAGCAGGACCATCCCGGGCTGTCGCAGGGCCATCTCGAGCCAGGTCCAGCAGCCACTCGCCACCTCGCTCGTCGCAGATTGCACGACCGTCTCAAGCTGTCGCGGGGCCGTCTCGGGCCAGGTCCAGTGACCACTCGCCACCGCGCTTAGCGCACATCGCGTACTGCCGTACTCCGTCGCCTTCGTCCAGCAGCCATGGGACCGAGGACTTGGTGTCGTCAGATCCTGACAGCAGCCCTCCTCGCGGGAGGTCGCCCTCTGCATCGCCTGCCTGGACCAATATTGGCTCGTGGGCGGACTCAATCCGTGTCCCGCGTGATGCCCCATCAATTTCTTCGGGGGGCCCACCTCCTACGCCTCCGAGTCCGCCGCGGGCAGGTCGCCTGCCTCGGGCCCCTGGGAGGGTGCCTCCATCTCCGGCAGAGTCAGATTGGGACGCTACACGAATGGCCACCGCATCCGTTAGTTCAGTGTGCCAATTTCTGTCCGTGGAGGAGGTGAAAGCCTTGAGGAATCGCCGCAACCTCACTGTCTTTATGATACGGTTTGGTATAACGTTCTATGATCGGTGCAGAAGCCAGCGCGTCATGTACCAGCTTGGCGTGTGCAACAAGGAGCGGGGTCTCAGGCTGCGGAAACATCCGGGCATCACCAGCAAAGTTGAGAAGAAGCATAACAAGACCATCGCGTGCGGGAACAATGGCTGGCGTCTCCCTCTTGGGGGACAGACTACGTCTTCCAGCCTCCTGGAGGCCATGATTTCAGCCTGGGCTGATTTGTCGCACCGTGACTCAGGGCACAGGTTGCCGGGGGGTCATGCGAGGAACGTCGCGTGCTCGCTGTGTCGCTACGTGGAGATTGGGGCGGCACACGTGCTGCGCTGCATGGCGCACCCAAATGCCACACCCGTGTACTACATCTTCCTGGAGGACGAGCGGTGTCTTCCTTGGCACGCTGAGTTCACGAATAAGTATTTCGAGCAGGACGACCGGAAGTTCACGTGCTTGCAGTGGGGAACCAGGGAATCGGCCGCGCCGTGGTTGATGCCAGCCCTGGGGGCCTTGGAGGCGCTGCGTCTTCCGCCGCCGCCGCCGCCGCCACCGCTCGCCCGTCAGGCTCACGTGGCCGAGAGACCCGAACACATGGATACGGCCTTGCGAAGGAATGTGCACGAGGTTCGAGACCCCCCTGCACGTCATCAGCCGGGCGCGGGCGGTGCTGCGCGCTCGTCTGCCCCTTCAACAGACTATTGGGAATAAATGAATCTCGATCGTCGTCTAAAAACCTTCATTTTGACACAATTTTCGTCGTCTAAAAGTTATTGCCACGTCATCTGAAATGTGCCACGTAAGCGACACGTAAGCGACACGTAAGTCGTCCCGCAATTTTTATTACAAAATATTACTCAAATTATTTATTTGTGCATGATGCTTTCGTACTCGGCGAGTCCCGGTAGATTTTTTTGTTGCATTTTTGTTCATATGCGTGCATATCGTGTACAAGTATGCAAATATGGGTACATCCATGTGCAATTTAGGCCAGCATGCACGGTACACGTTTATGAATGTGCGTATTCAGGTGCTTCAATTCCCGTAAAATAAGTTGCAACTGAGATGGGTACTAGCATATGATACACAAATCTATATCATCGTACAAATTTATTCAAAATACACCAAATATTTGTCTATGATGTCTTCTAGGCAAGAGATTTCGATCATTTCACAGTGCTAAGGCTACTATATTGCTGATACATTGGAATCTATATCTTCAATCCACAATTATTTGCGGCACTTGTAGGTTTTAATTCCCTCGATAGCGAGGTAACGTTGACCGCAATGTTGACGCTCTATCGGAGAACATAAATGGCAGAGCTTTATTGGTCAAGGCAATTGCATCGCACGCAATATAGGTCGATTTCCTCTTCATCTCGTTGATGCCGCGTCATAATAAGCGCCCAAGTGACGTCGATTGGAATGACCAGTGTCCTTGGGGTAACCCATTCGTTCCCTATTGGGCTCTGGTCGGGATAAAGTTCCGGTTCTTGAAGGTCAAAAAACATGTATTTCCGAATTCTCCGGGTGTAGCGCCACCAAACGATCCCTAAGTCCTGTCGGTGTCCCGTATGTCTGTCCTCGAGGGTGTTTAAGAACTTACATATCATCCAGCGGTCTACATTGCATTGAGGACATCGCAGGTGGACCATTCCATGTTTACTGATAGCGTCTGCAGCGTCTTCATCACGATCGCGTGTCCCATAAACTCCGAATCGTAGAATTGAAGGCATAACGTGGCCACGATGTTGCAGGATTTTATACCTGTAGATAACAATGCTTGCAAGGTGATTAGCAGTTGAAGCGAAAGTCGTGCGAAACCCATAGCAAAAGTCGAAAATATATATATTGTGAGGATAAATGTGGAGCTATAATACCTGCAGATGGCAATGCTTTCAAGGTAAGTAGCAGATGTTTGAAGGTATGGTTGGAGGTGCGTATGTTAGAAGAAACAAGGGGAAATGAATCTTCAAGGGTCGGGCAAGAGCTTTTGTACCTGGTCGTGAGTGGACCGCGGGTCGTGCAAGAGTAGTGTACTTTTGGTCCAATCAAATTCGTATATCTCGCACATGCGGGATCACTTAGTCGCCGATTCCCGTATGCAAATATGGGTACATCCATGTGCAATTTAGGTCAGTATGCACGGTACACGTTTATGGATGTGCATATTCGGATGCTTCAATTCCCAGAAAACAAGTTGCAACTGAGATGGGTACTAGCATATGATACACAAATCTATATCATCATACAAATTCAATCTATACACACCAAATAATTGTCTAGGATGTCTAGGAGCACATAAATAAGGGTAAGTGTTGGTGTATTAAGCTAGCAGAATAATACATTAGTGTAAGTATCTAATGTGAACTTGCAAATATAAAATAAAGACTGTACACAAGCGTATATGTTTCCTAACGGCAGTTGCACCACTTTCCATCATCATCATTCTCGGGAGAGGCACCGGAGTTCAACTCGGGAATATAGTCCGTGGGAACCGGCATTGTCACTGGGGTTCTTATGTCAGCGACGCCTTGCTCGTCGGAGTATACATGCTCATCCAACAGTTGAAAATACCATGTTTCCCGCGTTTTGCGGATAAACCTCCACTTCGCGTAAGCGGGGTCATGTCTAGTCATGTCATATCTAGGATGCAGCGCAGGATCGACGAACAGTTCCTCGCGAATTAGAAACAAATTCCAGGATTGGCACACACGACATTTTTCGGATTCTATGTGCAGTCGTTCAAGCTGAACAGGTAAGTCTGCAGGGAAATGAGGTGCATTCATATTGGAGGTAGCGTGTTATGTAATCGCAAGCGCCACACTATAATACCTGCAGATGGCGATGCTTTCAAGGTAAGTAGCAGATGTTTGAAGGTATGGTTGAAGGTGCGTATGTTAGAAGAAACAGGGGGAAATGAATCTTCAAGGGTCGGGCAAGAGCTTTTGTACCTGGTCGTGAGTGGACCGCGGGTCGTGCAAGAGTAGTGTACTTTTGGTCCAATCAAATTCGTATATCTCGCACATGCGGGATCACTTAGTCGCCGATTTTTTAATCAATGAAAGACAAAAACACAACCGAGGCAGAAAACCCCATACACAGGCACATCAGCATATCGGCAAGAAACACAAGCCATTGACGAATGAACATTATACACTTCTACCACATTGTTAACATATAAGTATACTATTCTTATCGAAAAGTAGTCGAAAATCTAACCCTCGGGAGGTTGCAATCCTAAGTCTTACTCGAAATCAAAGTGGAATCAAGATAACATTCTGACTCGTAGCCGCCGTGGTTTCGTTGACGGTAACGTTACGGCTGAACCTGTCGGAACTTGAACCGAAAGGCAAGGTCGTTTCGAAACACACATCGAAAATACCCCAACGTGCATTTGTTGCCTTCCGCATTCCTGCACATATAACATTCATTGTAGTTCCTCCACAACATTCGAACAGTCATACCATGAGGAAGATAGTCAAAATTCCTCATTCTCATTCTGGGGGCAGTAGGGCATGTTGCATACATGCCAAGAACATAGGCAACAATACATTCTCGCTTGGATGGCATGGTTGGATGAGGTGGCAGGTGAAGAAAGAAAAGTGCCAAGCTGAAAAGTGAGTTGTGAGGACAAGGTAGGTGCTTAAATATCTCAGTAGTGTGGCCGTCGTGATTTCAGTTGGCCAATCAAATGACCTCTTTCAGGTGGGTCGGATCGAAGGCCCGCATGTCACAAACATAGCATGTCACAACATTGGAAATGTGAAACGTCGATAACAATTTCATTCAAAATATGTTCGAATACAATTATATTTAACGGTGTTCCAACGATAAGTCAATTTGCTCAATGACAAAGCTATATGCTGTCGCTATATAGCATCAATTCATCCGACGGAACTTGACCCAAGAGCTAAGCTCCTCTCTGAACACACGACAAAAAAGGCTGAGTGAGCATTCCATGCCTTCGCCGTCGACGCATTGTGTATTGTAGTTCTGCCACAACGTTTGGATAGTCATACCCGGCGGAAGAAGAACTGTATTGCTGCATGGGTAAGACTCCCCGTGATTTTTGGCAAACTGGTCGATGTATGTGAAAACAGACTGCCGCTTGGATGGCATGACTATGGTAGAAGTAGAAGCAGGTGCGTCGCTGACGGGAAAAGGGGGCAAATGAGTAGTTTAGGCAAGAAATAGAGCTTATGATCTTGGAAAGTCTTGGACCTGCCGAATTATTAGCCTATCAGATACCCGGTACTAGTCCGCTCGGATCGAAGGACCTACAAGTACATATCTACTATTATTTTGCGACGAAGGCGTGTCTGCGAAGTCCATGATTATCCTGTCTGCATTGCCAATCATTCTATGAAAGCAACCTCTGAAGTATGCTTTTCGGGCACCTTAACTTGCAGATGCACATCATCAACCGACCAAACGGAGTGAGACGGTAAAATGGATAAGAATATACAAAATCTGGAGCGTGTAAGTTGGAGTGTACAAACCCCATTCTTGCTGTATACTTCTGAAAGTGAGGGGTTTTGAAAATTGTGGCGTCCCGCATTTCAATGCGCACCGAGGTAACGATTTGCCCGCCAGATATCTGCTGTCTCACGACGGGGCGACCCTTTGGCCGACCTGCAAAACATGCGACGCATTGGATTTCCCAAAAGGCTAGAAACTGCAGGTAGTCCCCATAGGACCAAGCACTCATGGAATTCCGTTCTGCTGGATGCCGCGTATCCCCCGGGTACTTAAACAAAGGTCGGCATCTTGCATATGGCTGTCCTAATATATGACCCCTTGCAAAACGACAGAAAAACTTATGCCGTGCGTAATCAGCTTTCCGACAAGTTTGGGGGGCTTTGCAGTAATTCGCAAGATAGCAGCCGGTACACGTTGCAAGTTGTGAACGATCTTGAAGCCCGCAGTGCAGGCAAACTGGGTACAAAAATTTCATCCGTAAAGGCAGATTATCATGCACGCTTGCGTCATACATTTGAAATTGTATCTTATGTTCCTCTTCCATCGATTTCTTGAGCGCTAGTTCTGAGGGCGAGGACTCTTCAGGGAACCATAGTAACCAAACGTTTTTATCTGGATTTTCCTTCCGCAAAGTAGCAAGTATTGTCATTGGAATTGATTGAACTGAGATGGATGGGAATAAAGGTGCGTCGATGAAGTGTCGAGCGGGGAAATGATTTTGGAAGAGAGGGGAATAGGTTTCATACCTCAATGGTCGTCGTGGTACCGCTCAACTTCATTTAACCAATATAATCAGGCAATCACAATGAAAGCGGAGGCATGTCACCCGCCCCATAAATGACATCGGTTCCACAACAACATATGTCGCCAATACTTTTGGAGAATATACTTTATTTACAATTGTCATATCAAGATATACCATACGTGTTTCATCAGCGTACTTCTGCACTGAGACAATAGGTTATTAAGACTATCAACAAATATTGACCTAGGTGCTGGCACCATGTCCTAGCAGGGAAATCATCATTGCCTAGCGAGCTTTACTTTTCTTGTTCTGATCGGATCCCGGATTTCCGCCTGGTGCCACTTTCCGCTTAGGTATAGGCCCCGCCTTCTTGGCGGCCTCAGCCTTCTGTTTCTTGGCGGCCTGGCGGCCTCGGCCTTCTGTTTCTTGGCGGCATCCTCCTGTTTCTTGGCGGCCTTGACGGCCTCGGCCTGCTGCCGCTTGGCGGACTTGTCGGCCTCGGCGGCCTCGGCCTGCTGTTTCTTGGCGGCCTTGGCGGCCTCGGCCTCCTGCTGCTTGGCGGTCTTGGCGGCCTCGGCGGCCTCGGCCTGCTGTTTCTTGGCGGCCTTGGCGGCCTCGGCCTCCTGCTGCTTGGCGGTCTTGGCGGCCTCGGCGGCCTCGGCCTGCTGTTTCTTGGCGGCCTTGGCGGCCTCGGCCTCCTGCTGCTTGGCGGCCTTGGCGGCCTCGGCCTCCTGCTGCTTGGCGGCCTTTTCCGTTTCCCTCATTTCGACCGCCGTCTTCTTCTCCCGCTCCTTCTCGACTTTCTCTTGCTCTTTACGATGTGCCTCTCTCTGCCTTTTCACCTCGTCGTATTCCTGCTTGCTCAACACTTCGTCGGCCAAAGAAAAAAATCCATCAGGAAACCTAATGCGCTCTTTCGCTGAGTCGACCATACCTTGCTCCCTGCATCCAAGACACCAGCACTTGTTAAAACCGATATACAAAGTATTTTTCAAAAAAATGGATGTAGACATGAATGCTTACCTATCGAAAGCGACGGAACCCAATCCCAACATGTTGGCGGCTACCGAAGTGGTCCCCGAACCGCAGCACGCATCCAAGATGAAGTGATAATCGTGATGAAGAGGTAACACCCCCTCGTACGCAGATTTCCCCCTCGCTTCCCCCTCTAACTCAGGACCTCGCATATGGATATTGATGAGGTCGTGGATGAGCTTCAGCGGCTTCTGGTGTTTGTTAATTCTTTTACCCTCGGAGTTAATGGCGAATTTCGACGAGTGTACAGGGGCATATTCCCAGGTGTTGGTTCGGCAAGAAGCCACGAACTGCTTATCGACGACATCACTATCCGCATTCTCCTCCTCACCGAGAACTCTAATCAAGTTCTTCATCCAGGGAAGCCTTTTATGCACGGCTGGGTGGGTTTCGTCTGCGAGAGCAATCAGCGCTGCTTAGTCAGATTGCCCATGCTTAGACGCCAAAAGGCAATCACAGAATTGTACGTAACTTAACATCTACGGACCTGTAGGTGTTGCTTCCTTGACGTAGTAACACAAGACAAAGCACTCCATACGGTTGGCGTAGTTCCGTGGCGCAACGCCGGATTCCAAGGGCATCATGTTCGATCTGCTCAAAGGTTTCACCCAGAACATCTTTTCGGCGTTCCCGTGGCAAAACTGCTTGGCGGCTTCGAAGAACTCGTGGTGTTGTTGGAAGCCACAGAAACATCCCCCTACCCAATCATCACACGTGGTCAAATTGTTGAAGTTGTGTAGGAATTGCTTGAACTCTCCTGCTAAGAGAGGTTTCGGGAACCATTTCTTGTTCGAGTCCAGAGCATACTCGCAATCCATAATGAAACCGGTGAATGGAAGCCTGGGAAGAGTCGTGAAGGATTCAGGTGATGCGGGCTCCAGCAGAAAGTCCTTCTTGAAAACCAACTGCGGAATCTTGTGAGTGTAGAAGTAGTCATCATCGTCGACTTGCTGGCCCTCAGGAACGTTTGACAATATTCGATAACTCACACCTGTGTGCAATGTAAACGATTAGTAATTACATAGCTACGGTGCACAAATGGAATATGAAACCGAGATACGCACCTGGAAGATCCTTTAGGATGTTTTCCGCAGTCGATGCTGTCGTCGACCCGATTTTCAGCAACATCCTGCTCTCGATATTATTCCAGTAGAACTTTATATCCTTCGGAATGTTTTTGATCAGTTTCTCTATCTTCTCCTCGTGCCGCTGTTTTTCTTTTGCAGGCCGTTGTTCAAATTGAAATTTCCGGTTCTCCTGCTCGTTCTTGCAGGAGACCTTCGGGGGCACCACTCCCGCCTGGTACAGTTGTAAACAAACCCCGTTGTTAATTGAACGCGCAAGCCGATATGGAAAAATCAGATATCGTGAAGGACGACCAGAGGGCGCAACTTAGGTAAATTACCTTCAGTAATGTACGTATTTCTCTCTCATCCCCAGCCCCTGGGAAAACTTCGCAAAACTTCCCCCAGTCTTGTTCTGGGTTGGGAAACGTAAAGGTGTCAAGCTTCTTTTGCAGCGCAATGATTTCTGCATCCAGCTCACCGTACGTCATCTTACGAGCCCAGAACTTGGACTCGGGAGCACTGGGATCCACGACAGCATCCACTGGTTTCCTTTCCTTAGGTATGGGATACCCATCTTCATCTAGGTAAGGAATGAAGCAGGCTGCACCTATGTCGTATATGTCGTTTTCGAACCCTCCCGGTTGTGTTTGCAGAAAGTTCTGCATAGAATGCCGGTTTTTCTTGAGAAAGCTCAGTTGCCGGTAGGCCGGTGTCGATTCCAAGGAGGTTGTTATGTTGAATCGTTTATGAGCCTCTGAGGCAAGCAGCATTAGGTTCTCTCGAACATTGTTGAGAGTCTTGATCTCGGCGATACGGTTGATCATATCTTTGACCGTGTACTTCCGTTCGATGACGGCTTCGTCGACGAGGTCAGTGATCTCACGTAAGTGTCCTTCGGTCAAGGGGGCCCAGCTTTCATAGAACCCCTTCGGCAGATCATGGTAGACGATCGGCTTTCCGGCTGTGGGGTCCCATTTAGGCTGCTTGGTCGTTGGTGCGTTGAGGTCAGTTGTGCCGGTCGACATACCGCTTGAACGTTTACGTTTGGGCTTATTGCGAGATGACCCAACCGTGGCCAAGGTCGTCTCCGTGGCGTCTTCATCGTCCGGGTCAACTCCCTCTAGCGCCCCTTCACTGTGGGCCTTCATCACTGAAAGCGGAAACATGAAATACCAAATCGTCAGTTAGCTACTGCAAAAACACCTAAGAGCAAATAAGAATAATGTCGGGACGGAATTCACAAAAAATGGCAGCACCTCTCTGAAGTTGTTTGAACAACTGGTACGATTGCACCGAGATAGCCCAAGCAGCCCAATGCGTGTTCTTCTTGTCTGCATTCAGCTTCTGGTGATTGAACACCTGCGTCTTCAGCGCCGCTTCGAATTCGGGATTCAAGTTCTGCTTCGGCGGCACCCGACGGTATTTCAAGTTCTCAAAACTCTTCATTCCAGCGTCTCTCTCGTTGGGTTCGGCCATCAGTTTCTCCACGTGTTTTCGCATGCCAAGAATGATCTCCGTCATGTTGCGGTGCTTCATGTAGGCGTCAATGTTGTTCTGCTCATTCCCAAGCTGCGTGCGCAAACGAATTGCACGGATCATGACTATAGCTGAGAAGCTGGCCGACCGTAAACCTCCCTAAACACTTGAGTATGTAAGCCCTGAGAAGCACCTGAGAAAACTGGCATGAGTGAGACACACCTGATTCATTTCGATGGCGCTCAAGTTCATGAAGAGACGGCATTCGATGAACTGAAACGCTTCCGTTCGATTTTCATGGTTTGCGTGCTTTGCTTCATCCGCCTTGACGCAGCGACGCTTTGCCTCCAGCAAATGCTGATGTCCAAAGCAGGTGAATCTGTAGAATAACAAAGAAAGTGTAAGTTGGAACACATATGCATGCATCCATCAACGCAATGGGTCTTACCTGTATCTGCCTTTCCCGATGTCCGCCCAAACGAATGCCTCTGGGTTGGTGCTTGTTGCATCTTGTTGATTCTCTATGACGGAAATCAGGGCTGGAGATCCCGAACCGGTGTGTGGGTTCCAGTACATCATTTCGGCAATAGCCTGGGCGTGATGTTCGTCCAGTGGTCGAGGGCGATGCGCTCCTTCTGCATCATCGATGTACTGGATGGGGATTCTCCACGATGTCGCACATGGATTATTAGTGTCGACCAACTTATGCATGTCATCGATTTCCCTGATGGCCCACATAAGCAACGTATACTTGGTTTTAGTAATGCACATACACCATCAAAAAAGCAATGGTCGTATAAGTAAATCTCAGGAGGGAAGATGCATACTTGCGAATGGCAGCCTGCTTTTTTTGCTCATCTGCCTCGGTTTCATCGGCGGTCTTCGGAGTCTTTGAAGGGGACACAATCTCCTCATCACCCTGCTCCATGATGAATGCAGGAATTGGCCGCTGCGGAGTTCCAGCTGCAGGAGATACAAGGCCCGCTGATGGGAGAGGGCTTGCCGCTGATGGCCCTGGAGCAGGGCTTGCCCCTGATGGCCCTGCACCTGCAGGGTTTGCCCCTGATGGCCCTGCACCTGCAGGGCTTGCCCCTGATGGCCCTGCACCTGCAGGGCTTGCCCCTGATGGCCCTGCACCTGCAGGGCTTGCCCCTGATGGCCCTGCACCTGCAGGGCTTGCCCCTGATGGCCCTGCACCTGCAGGGCTTGCCCCTGATGGCCCTGCACCTGCAGGGTATGCCCCTGATCTGCACGTGCAGGGCTTGCCTCGCAGGAACCTGAAGGGCTTATTCCAGAGAGTCTTCGAGATTTACGAGTGAGAGGTGTAGTTTCAATTGAAGGAGGTGTAGCCGTTTTTGTATATGGTAGTTTACGACCCGTATCGTCTCCACCAACTGCAGGTTGCGTTGGCACCTCAGCTTCAGCTTCAGCTTCAACCTCAGCTTCAGATGGAGGCCCGTCACTATCGAAACCTTCTCACAGCACAAAAGCAAATCAATTCTCAGTATTTGAATACATATATCATTTTTGTGACCTAAGACGGAGAGCGAAGGAGAAAGGGAGATAGAGAGGGAGAGATGTTTTATATCGGCTCACCGGCATCGCCTTCAGGGTTGGCAACTTGTTGCGTTGGAACCTCAACATCAGATGGAGGCCCGTCACTATCGGAACCTTTTCACAACACAAAAGCAAATCAATTCTCAGTATTTGAATACATATATCATTTTTGTGACCTAAGACGGAGAGCGAAGGAGAAAGGGAGATAGAGAGGGAGAGATGTTTTATATCGGCTCACCGGCATCGCCTTCAGGGTTGGCAACTTGTTGCGTTGGAACCTCAACATCAGATGGAGGCCCGTCACTATCGGAACCTTTTCACAACACAAAAGCAAATCAATTCTCAGTATTTGAATACATATATCATTTTTGTGACCTAAGACGGAGAGCGAAGGAGAAAGGGAGATAGAGAGGGAGAGATGTTTTATATCGGCTCACCGGCATCGCTTTCGAGTGCCGAGTTGGCAACTGGTTGCGTTGGCACCTCAGCCAAAGATTGAGGAAGAAGGTCCGCACTGCCGACACCCCCTGCCAACACGAAAGCAAATTAATTCTCAGTATTTGAAGAGATAACATTTTATCTAAGATAGAGAGAGGGAGATTTACCTATGATCCAAAGGTAGTGTTTCGATCTCACGAGTTCGTCGTCCTTTCCAGCTTCCTTATTTGCAAATCGGATGCGGGCCACCGTCGTGTCGTCTTCACGGACGCTGCCGTCTGGAGCTGTCCACGTCGGGGCGCTGTCCAAAATGTAGGCATATCCTCGTTTGCGGAATATCGGTGTGGTGTCAATGACGACGACATCTTTCTGCATCAAAGCAGTATCTTGTCCTTCAGGTCGAGGACGGACGGGCTCGTCTTGCACTGGGGCCTTTTCCGCCGCTTTTTGCAAGTTTTCGACGGACTCAGATACTTTCTCTGGAACGTTCTCCAACAGGAGATGATCTTCGGCTTTGCGAATACTCCCAAGATCTGGAAGATACTGTTGCGATCAAACGGATAGGTGAGAAGCAGCGGAACGCGATAAGCATTAAAATAACATAAAATTGACAGAAGGGGTGAATTTTGAAACCATTACCTCGGAGACAAACGCGGCCCATGTCGAGATGTGCAAAGTCGGTTCAACGATCTGGAGATTATTGTTTTTGGGGGTGTATTTCTTTGAGTGGAGTCGAGAATAATCCTCGTACTGCTCGGTGTGAATAGTATGCAATGTATCCACAAGTTCGGTGAAGCACTTGAGCATCTTTGGGAAATATTCGTTTTTCAAGTAGTCTGCTTCACCAAGATTCTTGTGAAGATTGTCGAGTCGCTCGTTGTCTTGCGTGATAAGCATGTACTTTGCATCGATAGCTCTGAAGATATCTACACGGCGGAAATCCCGGGTCGTGATGAAAGGCGATGCAGTAAAGCAGTCAGAGGCAGCAGTGTACATTTTGGGCACTGAACCAACGGGTCTCTTTTTTACGGGTTGCGCGCCAGGGCAAATGAATTTATCCATTGCGAGCATAATGCCTAAGAAGCGAGGATGCTCTGCTTTGTCCTTGTCCTTGGCGAGATCGATATACGTCTTGAACCATTGTGCAACAACGGTCATCTCGGTGTCAGCGTCAGGTGCAGGGATTTCAGGGCGACCAAATGACAATACTTTGTCGATGATGATTCCCGCTAAGAGGTGCTGAGGTACTGAAAAGAACGAATGAATTCGAAAGGCTGAATTAGAAAAGATAAGCAGAAGATAAATAAGGCCTGAATTAGAAGGAGAAGGAAAACGAAGGGAAGAATGAGAGAAAATACTGACCAATTCGTTTCTCATTTTCCCTTTTCAGGGGCTCTACATTCCTCTTCGCCAGAGTATGAACGAAGTCCACGAACGGACAGCATCCCAGAGCCTGTTTATCAGCGACCACGAGTGCAAAAGGTTCGAAACCTCGCCCGCTGCCATCGTCATCATGCCATGAATCACAAGCATCGACTCGCCGACAAGACTGTCTGCCTGCCTTGGAGTCTTGAGGAGTGGGTACTCGTAAGCTTTTGGGATGATGCTCATGCTCCACCATCCCAGACCATGTGCACCGCTTGTTTCCTTCGAATACATATCTGCAAGGACTGGAACGCTGTAAAAGTCATTATCACAAAGCTTCCGGGCAAAGGAATAGGCCTGAGGAGGCCCTTCAACTGAATCCGCGCCCTCTTCGGAAGAAGAACTCATAACCCTGCATGTCACCATGCACAGAAAACACAAAATAAGAAACGTAAATCATGAATGATATAAATATAACACGGCCCTGCTAAACAACATCATATCATATCTTTAGTATATTCATCTCTGAGCAATGGAATTATGTACACCAAACTTTGGCCCGAGATTTTCCCGGTTACCGCAGAAGGGTTTTATAACTTCATTCCAGAGCCTAGGTACTAGGGTTGTCCGTTTGCACGGCCGCGCCATTCCCCCGTTCTAGAGATGAATAACAGCAGAATATTTGAGATGATTGCATAATTATACACAACAAAATACTACAACAACAAAATATACACAACACAATA
>LGRX02017163.1:0-23334 GCA_001247695.2 Cymbomonas tetramitiformis | reverse complement strand
TCGCGGGTCTTAGCAGCCTTACCCTGTCGCACTATCGGAGGCGCCACCCGGGGATGCCTCGAGCCTCCCCACTGACGTTACATTCCTGGAGTCCCTAAACGATGAGTACGCACGTGCCGGTCCCCTTCAGCAGCTGCGGGATAACATCCTTGCGGCTCCGCACCATGCCACGAGGGACTTCCGCATCGTCGGGAACGTACTGTGGCGTGTAGCCGCGGGACGGTACCAGTTGGTCCTCGGCGAAGACTCTCCCTTGCGAGAGGTGGTCTTCAAGGATGCCCACGACTCCACCACTGCAGGTCACACTGGCCGGGAGAAAACGCTGGAAAGAGTTCTTCGGAGGCATTCTTCCACCAGAACTCATGCAAGATACGGGTGACGGTATGAGGGTGATAGCCTACGACAGTCGGCAGTTTTCCGCGGCGGAACAGAATTACCACACCGGCGAAAGGGAGCTCTGCGCGTTGCACCATTGCACCACCGTCACCTGGAGGCACTACCTGTTCTCCTCCGACTTCCGGTTACAAGGTGACCATCGCCCCCTGGAATGGCTAATGTCCCCGGGACGAGAACTTAGCCGACGACAGGCACGGTGGTACATGGACCTGGTGGAAGTTGGTGTCCCACGAATGGAGTACGTCAAAGGAGCTCTTCTTCTGGTCCCCGATGCGCTATCTCGCCGACCTGACTACGTGACCAAGGACCCGCGAGAAGGGCTCAAGGAGGCCGGAGGGTGTCGTAGACAAGGAGACGGACCTCCCCAAGGACCCACTCTCCGTGCTGGATGCCGACGAGATCTTTGAAGACCACCCGCCAACCCCTGTACCAGGATGGGTGGCCACCATGGAATCATGGATGGATGGCGTGGAGACACTTCAGGTGGCGGAGCGGGCCCTGGAGAACCTGCTCCAGGCTGGTAGCGCGCCCTGTCACGCAACCGGCTCGGCTAAGCATACTGCCAGCTCAGTGGGGCATGCAGCGGGGCATGCGCCGGGGCATACGGGGCATGCGGGGCATGCAACACAGCCGGCTGAGCATGCAACCAGCTCAGTGGGGCATGCAGTGGGGCATGCCCCGGGGCATGCGGGGCATGCGGGGCATGCAACACGGCCGACTGAGCATGCAGCCAGCTCAGTGGGGCATGCAGTGGGGTATGCCCCGGGGCATAAGCCGGGGCATGCGGGGCATGCGGGGCATGCAACGTGCCAGTCTGGGCATGCAACTAGCTCGCCTAAGTGTGCACCCGCTGGAGAGGAACTAATGCTGCGAGCCCCCACCGACTACTTCACTGATTTGTCCGAATCTGGAAAGCGCCGGCAGGAAGCGAACACCCCGGGAACCGATCCAGTGTTGCGCCGTAGTGCTCGGCTGCGACAAACCACTGCTACGACGACTCCTTCCACCAAGCCGAAAACCTCGACACCGCCTGCTACGGATTTCCGAGGTCCTAAGCAGCCAACTCAGCCGTCTGGTCGAGCCACCAAACAGCCAGCCGATCGGCAGGATTGGAAGGTGCGCAAGGAGGTCTTTGAGCGCCTCCAACGACAGTTCGGCAGCTTCGATGTTGACGCGTGTTGTGACCTGGGTGGACGGAACCGTCAAGTAGACGCATACTGGACTGATTGTCTGCGACAGCAGTGGAGGGGAAAGCACGTCTGGTGTAATCCCCCATACTCCAGCAGTCATATCTCCATCGAGGCAGTGCTGCGCAAGTATGTAGATGAATGGCGGCAGGACCCCGCGCATACCTCGGCAGTGTTCCTTCTACCGGACATCCAGGCTCGCATGCCTCAATGGAGGCGACTCTTCAGGATGGCTGGTATGAGGCTGGTGGAAGTGATACCTACTCATGACGAACGAGGAGTGCCCACCCAGCTGTTCGAAACTCCTGACGGTGTACTCCACGACCTTCCGTGGCCCGTGCTAGTGGTGCATGCTCCCCCTACCCGACAGCTAGCGCCAAGAGTGCGGCATCCCCGGGTGGCGCCTCCGATAGTGCGACAGGGTAAGGCTGCTAAGACCCGCGATGCTTCGAGCCTCCCCACTGACGTTACATTCCTGGAGTCCCTAAACGATGAGTACGCACGTGCCGGTCCCCTTCAGCAGCTGCGGGATAACATCCTTGCGGCTCCGCACCATGCCACGAGGGACTTCCGCATCGTCGGGAACGTACTGTGGCGTGTAGCCGCGGGACGGTACCAGCTGGTCCTCGGCGAAGACTCTCCCTTGCGAGAGGTGGTCTTCAAGGATGCCCACGACTCCACCACTGCAGGTCACACTGGCCGGGAGAAAACGCTGGAAAGAGTTCTACGCAGGTTCTGGTGGAAGAATGCCTCCGAAGACGTGGCAGGATGGGTGGCCTCATGCCCTACGTGTCAAGCAGTTCGTCCCCGGGCGCCGCCATCATGAGCCACTGAGGTTGCGATTCTTCATCCCCGGCCAGGCGCCTGGTTTGCTGGAATCTGTATAGGCAGCCCTGACTGGGAGTCCCGGTGCAGGCCCCTATGACAGACCCCTAGGACCAACACTGGACCGCTGACTGATCTATAGGTTCGTGCTGTGACACACGCTGTGTCACAGGTAGGCTAGTATCCGAGACCGTTGCGAGACCGTTCCGGGGATATCTAGCTTAGGGTTTATTATCTTATGAGAGTTTATCCACACAGTTCGGGACCCTCTGATATCTAGTGAACTAGGATATTCCGGTAGGTCGTGGCCCCATCCACGCTTTATTCCACTTGCTAGTTTGGCCATGATTGGCTAAACGGCCGCTCGGAGAGGTGGTGCGCGTTAGCGCGTTTGGGCATTTGTGGAGAATTATGAGATGAGCGGCTTGCGGTGAGCGACTTGAGCCGCAGCTATGGGGTGCCGGCTTGGATTGGGTTTCGTCGTCGCAATGTTCATTATTCACGGTTTTCTGCTCGCTCTGATCCTGCCTGCTGCCGTATTTTGGGCTGGTGACCTTGGCACCTTTGACTTCGACGACATCTTCCTTCGCCCCTCGCTAGCATGGCCCGACCGCTCTTTCCGTGTCTGTGACGTCACATTTTCTCCGCGACCCTACCCAAACGTGTTACAGCGTACCGCCTCCCCTCAGGCGTTTCTAGAGATGGGAGTACTCACGAGATCCAAGAAGTCCCTCACGAGGGACAGTGACATCGATGCCTCTTTGAGGTTGATCGACGGGGTGCGGAACACACCGACAGCGGCTACGCCTTTTGTTCCTACCCCCAACCCTGCATCAAACGTAGACGAGGACGTGGCCGTCAGGCGTTACCTGCAGGAGCAGTCCAAGCTCGTCGACGAGATCTACAAAGCGCGACTCCATCGGGCTTGGGCCAAGAGTATCCGTGAGGATATTCTTGGTGACAAGAAACATCATTTTCGCGGTACGGACGACGCTGGCCTTCTGTCCGACCTGGTGGTGCAGCTGCGTACGGAGTTTCAGTCGGCCGGACTGGAACTGTGTGCCTTTGACCTCGACGACCCTCGGGCTCCAGTGGTCAACAAGGTGAATGGCCTCTTGTACGACGTTCTGGCTCTCGTGGTGGAGAAGCACAGCAACGCCTACGTCTGGCTCACTGGTACCGATTCTTCGACTGACCGTGATGGAAGGCGAGCCCTTGTCGACATCATCAAGGGTTGTGTTCCGGTGGCGCTACGAGAGTCGCAGCAGGAGGAGCACGCCGCGTTGCGTTATCCCGCAAACGTTGACCCGCAGCCGATCTTGGCTAAGGAACAACGTTTGGTGCGGGATAACCGAGCTTCCGACTGGACACCGACCGAGGCCACGAGGAAGTTGAGCCTCTACACCCGACTCGACCCGACCTTCTACGCTGCGGTGAAGGTCCGCTATCCCATGACCGCTGACTTGGCTCATGTGTCACTGGTTTCGCTCCGTTCCATGGTTGTGGAGATTTACCAGGCTTGGGCGCAGACGGGCGGGGGGAAGGCGGCTTCGGGCGCGGACGGCATCTCCGCGCACCTGTCTAGCAGCGAGTACGACGCACTGCTGCAGAAGATCACGGAGCTGAAGGAGCTCGTGCAGCGGCAGCAAGGTGAGGCCGCTCCGGTTGTGCGGCAGCAACGGGAGCGGGTGCAGCAGCGGCAGCAGCAGCAGCGGGGGCAGCAGCCGCGTGGGTTCCGTGTGGGGACCCACAAAACCCCGCCGGTGGGATTCGACCGCGACGATCAACGAGCGAAGCCGTTCTGCGGTAGATGCAAGAAGGCGGGAAGAGGTGAGGCGTATCACTTTTACCGCGACTGCCCGTTGGGCGGGCGCCAACACCCGCCCACCTCTGCCGCGGCATTTTGCGTTCCCATCGACGAGGAGGACGCAGAGGGAGTGCACGCACTCGCCATGTGTGCGTTGTTCCAGCAGGCGGCGGATGACGGGGCGGAGTCCTTCGCGCGTGCGGCAGCCGCGTACGGGCCGCCCGCTGTGCTTTGTGCGGGAGCGGTCGGCGGCATCGACGTGTCCGCCTACGGCTTCGCCGTGGAGCAGCAGCCGGCTTCCGAGGGGGATGACATTCTCCGCCGGCTTGACGATCTTGCCGCGGAGGTTCACTCCACGGCCAACCCGCAGGTGCATTACACTCACGCGTCTTTCCCGCCTCCTGCCGGCAACGGGCAGGGGGCTTCGGCTCTGGTGTGCGTACCCGCCGCAGCGGTGGCCACACCGGAGGAGCAGGTTCCGGCAGGTGGTGCGGCGGCATCGGTATCCGCCGTGCCGGCCCCTGCTATGCCTGTCTCGCAGGGAGAAGATGTGAAGCCCGCGCCACTTCAATCGGCGCGGGTGACCACCACAGCGGACGCGGACGGTGAGTTCGCTGGGTTCGTTCAGACCGTGAACCACGCCGCCATCGGACCGGTTGATCTCACGGGTTACGACACGGACGATTACGAGGACCTCGCTGACGGCAGCTTCGTCGTGAAGCCGCGGGCTTCGGCCATCTCGGCAAGTCACTCGTCGACGCCCGCGGCCCGAGCGCCTCACTCTGGTGGTGCTCTGGGAGATTGGCATGACGGTACTCCCCGCAGCCACGGCTGCGGAAAGCCTCCGTGGGGCTTCCCCGCCCACGCGGGCTTGTGGGGGATGCCCTTCCTTCTTTCCTTCGTTCTCTTGATCTCTGTCATGGGGGTAGGAGCTGCCACCTATACGGTGGCCAACGACATCGACCCTGTGCAGGTATCGGGTCGGGCTGCGCGGCAGCCTGTGCTGTGCAGGAGTGAGGAGTCACCGCTTGTCACGGTGCCATGTGCCATCCCGCCTCGTCTCCACCGGCGGGTACAGAGGCGGCAGGGCCTCTATATGGCTCCGGTGCCGTGGCATCCCGGGCCGCCGCCGCCTGGCATCTTATTTGAGGACGGTCCTCCGTTGTCGCCGGCATCGTCTTCGGATGACGAGGCGCCACCGTCGGGCAGTACTTGGCAGCACCCCGGTGCGATGCAGCCTCCCGTGATCGACGAATCAACAACACCGACTCCGTCAAATTCTCTGGCGAATGATTTCTCGGTGACCGACACCTTGCACTTTGGCAGCCCTGTGTTACTCCGCCGTGCTACTGCGGACTACTACAGTGCTCGTTGTGGTGGCGGTGCTCCTCTGGCCATTGACCCCGAGTAGTTATGTTTCTGGTTCTGGCAGTACACCACTTTCATGGTGGTGTGCTGAGATGTACTTTGACCTCAACACGGTCTTCATTCTGGTTTATGCTTTTGCTTTGACAACTTTGAACTCTTCAATCTGGCTTGCTGACACAGAGCTTTTCAGTAGTTTAGCAGGACTTGCATTGCCTGTATATTTCTGCTCTTGTGCCGGCTAGAGGATTTCAATTTGTGTATCAGAATTGCACAGTTGAATTAGCAGTTAGGTTTGTCACCCTAGCTCCTACCCTAACTTATCTTAACATTCTGACTCTCCTAGACAGTCACCACCCACAGTGCTGGGGTGGTGTGCTGGAATCTGTATAGGCAGCCCTGACTGGGAGTCCCGGTGCAGGCCCCTATGACAGACCCCTAGGACCAACACTGGACCGCTGACTGATCTATAGGTTCGTGCTGTGACACACGCTGTGTCACAGGTAGGCTAGTATCCGAGACCGTTGCGAGACCGTTCCGGGTATATCTAGCTTAGGGTTTATTATCTTATGAGAGTTTATCCACACAGTTCGGGACCCTCTGATATCTAGTGAACTAGGATATTCCGGTATGGTTTCCGCGTGGATGAGGTGCTGCTTCAGTTGCGTTGCCGTCAAGAACACCTCATCGATCAGCCCTGCGCCCTGGGCCTTGCCCTGACCCATCCCCGGACTACAACCCACGAGCGTCACCCGTTGTTGTCCTCCCCCATTTGCTCGCGTGTTGAAGGAGACGGAACCGTGACCGGCATAATCCAACGTGATTGGGGAGAGACTGCGAAGCCACTTACCCCCCAACACCACGTCTACTTGGATTCCTAACGGCAAGACCCGTAGAGCCATCCGCTTCTCGCAGTAGTTTACTCCCGACGCCGCGTGTGCGGTGAACTTGGTGTACGCCACCTCTCCAGCGGTCTTTACAGACCCATCTGCCAGCGTGACCTTCATTGGTGTCCCTGAGCGCACTGTCAAGTCGCAAGTACGGGCACATTCCGCCGAGATGAAGTTGTCTGAGGCGCCTGAGTCCACCAGCACCTTCACTCGATGTCCACGAAGGTAGGCATAGAACACCAGGAGTAGGGGTCCTTCCTCGTCTCGCACCGCTGACAGGGTGTGTGCCAAGAGTGTCCCTGCTCGAGAGTTCGCCTTCCAGCGCACCCCCCCATCCAGTTGAACACGCTTACATTTAAGAGCATCTTCGATTGGGTGTGAACTCAAGGCGGCTGCAGTCTCGTCCACCAAGGCGTTGCACTCGTACTCTTCGCCACTGCCGTGTTCAGTAGCATTGACGTACATGGTGGCGTTGGTCGAGGCACTGACGTGAGTGGTATCACTATCAGTGGGGCTGACGTGGGTAGTGTCACTGTTGGTGTCGCTGACGTGAGTGGTGTCGCTGTCGGTGGCACTGACGTGGGTCGTGTCGCTGTCGGTGGCGCCAACGTCGGTGGCGCTGACGTGGGTAGTGCCACTGTCGGTAGCGCTGACATGCGTGGAGTCGCTGTCTGACCCGCTTTCAAGCGGTTGGGACCCATTGGATGCATGCCGGGCCGGGCGCGTTGCACACTGGACCAGGTGCGTCGCCTGCTCAGCGATACAGGTTGCATGCTCAGCTGGCCGCGTTGCTTGCCCCGCATGCCCCGCATGCCCCGCTGCATGCCCCGCTGCATGCCCCACTGAGCTGGTCGCATGCACAGGCCGGCATGTTGCATGCCCCGTATGCCCCGCATGCCCCGCATGCCCCGGGGCATGCCTCACTGCATGCCCCACTGAGCTGATCGCATGCTCAGTCGACCGTGTTGCATGCCCCGCATGCCCCAGCGTATGCCCCGGGGCATGCCCCACTGAGCTGGCTGCATGCTCAGTCGGCCGTGTTGCATGCCCCGCATGCCCCGCATGCCCCGCATGCCCCGGGGCATGCCCCACTGCATGCCCCACCGAGCTGGTCGCATGCTCAGGTGGGCATGTTGCATGCCCCGCATGCCCCGCGTGCCCTGGCGCATGCCCCGCTGCATGTTCCGCTGCGTGCTTAGCCGGGCTGGTTGCATGCTCGGCCGGACTGGATGCATGCCGACACGGGCTGTTAGGTTCACCCGCCAGCTGCTGGGTCATGTTCAGCTCCTCCTCGGGCAGACTGGAGCAGGATACAACATGTTGGTTGCACGCTGGCGGTATGCTGCCCGATCCGCCCGCCAGCTGCTGGGTCATACTCAGCTCCTCCTCGAGGTGCTCGGATTCGCCCACCGGTTGTCGGGTCACGCTCAGGGCCTCCCAAGCAGCAAGACGTGCAGATTCCTCCTTCCTCCAGGCTTTCACCCGTTGGTCCAACGTCGTGCGCTTCCTCCCACTCCTCGAAGGCTTCGAACGGCGGTTAGGCGTATTCTCCTCCGAGGACAGCTCACGGTGCTGCTGCAACCGGTACTGGCTGCAATGGATCTCCATCTCGGACTCATCGGTGCTGTAGGTTAGATCCGAGGGGCTCGATCCCAGAGTTGTTGCGAGAACCGTCTCGTCTGGTTTGAGGGGGGTAGGATTGGGAGGTGGGTGTGCCCGTCGGACGCGTCCGAACACAGCCTGCACGACCGCCTTGCCGTACTGCTTGACCCGCTGGGCTGCCGTGGTCCACGCTGAGGCCGTCTTGAGCGCATGAGAGTCAAAGGGAGTGTCCTGCGCTCGTTGTGCCCGCCGACGTCGCCACAAGCGATAGGCTTGCTGTATCGATATCGCCGCAGATGCTTGACGCCGTCGAAGGCGACGGAGGCCAATCGTCTCCCAAGGTCGGCCTTCTTGCGGTACATTCGCCTTCGGCCCGTATTCTTGCTCCACAGCCCGACGTTGCTCGCGTGGGCTCAACTCTGCCCAGGCCAAGCCCAATGTGCCGCCCATGCGACCACGCAAGCGGGCGAGTATAAGCTCGTCCAACTCGTACTTCCGTTGGCGACGGCTGAAAGGAGTAGTCGCGGGACGTCGTGTAGCATGGCGGCGACTGCGCTCGGCCATCTTGTGTGCCTCTGCCGGGGACTTCTTCTTGAGGGTCATGCGTAGTTGTCGTAGTAGGACACTTTCAGAGGTAGCCCCAGCCGGACTTCTCCAGCTCCACGATGTCAACCGCCTACGCTGGTCCGCCAAGGAACTCTGGTACACCTCGGAGGTCCCTGGTGCAGCCAGATGCAGATCCTTGTAGTCGCTGGGCTGAACTACTGGCGCCGCGTGATGAGCTCGGATGCGTGGGGGAGGTCCATCAACATTACCGCGGTCAATCGGGACACCGTGTTCGGCACAGTAAGTCTCCCAACAAGAATGTGCTGTCGGTGGGGCTATCGGTGGAGTCAATGATCCCTGAGCAGGGGGGAAATTCTCCACTGAGAGGGGCCGTCTGCTCAAAATGGTAGCGCGCCGTGCGCGCTCTCGGCCACTGAAGGCAATCCGTGATGAACGGGGCCTCGGGCTGACGGTGGAGGGGGGCCGTGCGGCCACACCATGGGGTGAATCTGATGAAGCCTCTGTGCTCACTGGGGCACGCTGCACTCGCAGTGAGACGGGCTTTGTCGGGGTACAGGCGGTGGCCTCGTCACGTGACGTCCGCGAGGGCCTTGAAGGACGGGCTGCCACATTGGTATAGGGCTGCCTCTGTCCACGGGGTCGATGGAGATTTACTCCTCTTGCCCGGGAGCCCCTGTCGGCTCCCCACTCCGAAAAGCTGGATCCTCGGTGTTCGTGATGTCACACATGGCACACAGATCCCCATAGAGGTCCACGTCAGCATCCGCCAGAGCGAGGATCTCCTCCATCGTTTCCAGCTCTTCTGGATTGAGGGAATCCTCCTCGACTCTCTCCTCAATGACTTCTACGCAAGCCGCCACTTGCCCTGGCCTTCGCGCCAACCGCGCCGGGGCGTTGGCCTTCCAGATGGCTAGCTTCTTCTCGTCCGTGCAATTGGCCACCAAGTGCTCGAGACTGCCACATGCAAAACAGGGCCGCTCCCTCACCGCAGGTGCCGGTCGGGATCCTTGGGTCGCCGCCGTGCTTACATCCACAGGAGCCGCTGTTGCCGAGTCATTCCCAGCAGTCCCCGGCTCCCACGTGAGGGCCGCCAATGCAGGCCTCCTCGGAGGCCACCTAGGCCGACTAGCCGGGGCGCTACGTGGTGGAGCTTGCCGTTGTCGGTGTCCCATCTCCAACGCCACCTTGCGGGCGATGGTGTCGTGGAGAACCGCGTCCTCCATCACCTTAGCCGTCTCAATTTCCGTGGCCACGGAACGAACCTTCAAGATGGCGGAGGTGTCGGGCCGTCCAAGTCGACGTTGTTCCTCTTCCCACTGCTCCGGGTGACTGGTGTCTAGCCCAAGATCCGCCAACTTGGAACCCACTTGAACGCTGTGTCGTAGTCCACCCCAAAAGAGCTCGAGAAGTTCCAGTTTGGTAACCTTACCGCAACCCCGCACTACGTCCGCCACGAAGTTGACAGTCGCGGTTCGGGTGGTGATGCGGGTGTAGAAAGCACTGGTCTTCTCCTCCGATCGCTGTCTCGTTGAGAGTAGCTCCGACTTCAGCCGTTTCAGGGCGTCCGTGGTGATGTCCACTGACAAGGCAAGATCGCCCATGAACCGCGGCACCGTTGCGTACCTCGCCTTCCACGCCTCTCCTTCGCTGCCTCCTGGCGCCATCTCCTCGACGTACAACTTCTGGGCCTTGGCCAACTTGGAGGTCTTGATCATCCACAGCAAGGTGGAGATGCTGAGCTGATTGTGTCCTTGCGCCTCACGCCGAAAGCCGGGAGTAGTGAGCGCCGCAATCACCGTCATGTGCTCCAGAAGTGCATTCACCGCCACAGAGAATTCCTCAAGGTCATCCATGGCCCGGCCCTTCGTGAAGTGATCGCCGGGAAACTCCGGGAGGTCGTCCACCAGCTTGCGGATGTCCTTCAAGAGCGAGCTCTCGTTCTTGATCGCGGGCTGGTAGGAGCGGTCGTCGGGGGTGTACATCGCCATGGGGTCCTCCGGAGCTCGTGCCACCCCGGCAGGTGGTCCCGTTGCTGCCGCATGCTGTGACGCCGTCGGTGAGAAGGTCGCGGCGTCGGCAGAAAGTCGGTGGGAAGGAGCCGGGAATGTGGAAGGGGCAGGCTGTAGAGGGGGTTGGGGCGTCTCAGAAGATGGCCCAAACGATGCTGCCAAGTACCACGGAGCGGCACAGACCTCCACCCAGGCTTGTAGCCCGTCCGGCTCGTAGGTTTCCGCCTCCGACTCCGTGAAGGCGTCCACCACCGGTCGTCTCGGGCATTGGTACCATTGAGACGGAATTCTGGAACGCCTCGTGCCTCGAATAGACTCCTCTGCCACCAAGCGGTCCACTAAGAGAGCGTAGGTGGAGGTCTCGGTGGTGTGCAGCGGACGTATCTCGGGGAAAGAGGTACTACCGGCCCCGCTCAGAATGTATCGAGCGGGACTCAGCCCAAGATTGTCACAGATCTTCAGGGCTGCCGACAGACCATGGTGCGAGGAGGTGACCTCGGGTAACGTCGCTGTAGTGGCCAATTCACCCGGGGGCACCCACAAGGAATCCCCTTGGGGAGTGACCACTAACAGCCGTGTAGTTGACGTCGACGGCCCGCCCCCCCAGCCGGGTCACCATCAGGGTCGTCACCAGGGTCATCTCCAGGGTCGTCCTCCGTGTCCTTATAGTCGCTACTCCGGCTTTTCGATTCTTCATCGGCGGCAAGCGGCTTCCCACCATTCCAACCCAAGGTATGCTGGCCTCCGCTGGTTGCATGCTGGGAAACGCTGGTTGCAAGCTGCTGGAACCCACTGGTTGCATGTTGGGGCTGGCGTGTTGCATGCCCCGCATGCCCCGCATGCCCCGCATGCCCCGGGGCATACCCTGCTGCATGCCCCACTGAGCCGGGTACATGCTCAGCCGGTTGTGTTGCATGCCCCGCATGCCCCGCATGTCCCGGGCCTTCCCCCCCGCATCATGCCCCACTGAGCCAGGTACATGCTCAGCCGGCTGTGCTGCATGCCCCGCATGCCCCGTATGCCCCGTATGCCCCGTATGCCCCGGGGCATGGCCGACTGAGCCGGGTGCATACTCAGCCGCTCCCGCTGCATGTTGTGGCTGGCCTTCACCAGACCCGTACACCACAGGGGTGTCCAAGCTTGCTCGACGTCTTCTCGCTAGACGCCGTTCCTCAGCCACCGCGCCCTCCGTTGCGGCAGCCTCTAGCTGAGCCATTTGGTCGCGTAAGCTCCCCGCCTCGGTCTCTGCGAGGAACCGAGCGGTCTCGGCGCGGACTACCCTCTGCAACATTTCCTGGTCCGTCAACTTCTTCCTCCGATGCCTCTCCAACTTGAGACGCCGCTCTCGTCGCTTGCGGCTATGCTGAGTGCCCGCTGCAGACTCATAGCCAGAACCGGATGTCGTGCTCCCAGGTTGAGACGCGTGAGCTTGGGAGAGGTCCTCGGTCACCACGTCTTGGGGCTCCGTGCGTATTGGCAAGGTTCTCCCAAGAGTATCTGGCCCCGAAGCACGGCGACGATGATGCGGCTGATGGGTTATCACCCCCTCGTCAGGAGAAATATCGGTGTGAGGAATCGGTTCCATCAACGGTGTCGGATACAGTCGTTGGGGGACCACTCTCATGTCTGTCGCCACCGCCCGCTCTGCAGCCGCCATGCGCTCTCGCGCTGCCCACCATTCCCTCGCGCGTGCCTCCGACGCAGGGTCAGCTCCATATACTGGAGGTGGAGGCGGTGGAAAGTAAACGGGTAGTGTCCATGGATCCCCGTAGGTGGTCGACATCGGCGCGGGAGTGTACGGGGCGTGTGTCAACACGCCTGGGGCATGGGGTAGTGGCGAGCCTGTGGCATAATGGTGTGGCATGCCAAAGGGTTGTGGCGGCATACTGGTGGCATAGGGAAAGCCCGGGGCAGATTGAAGTTGCGGTTGCATGCTCGTCGCGTGCGGGGGCTGGCGCGTCGCATGCCCCGCATGCCCCACATACCCCGTATGCCCCGTATGCCCCGTATGCCCCGTATGCCCCGTATGCCCCGCTGCAAGCTCAGCCTGCCATGCTGCATACGGCTGCACGCTGCCCCAACCACTCTCTTGTTGTTGAAACACGAAGGGAAGGGTTGGGGAAAGGGCGGGCAAGGACTGGCTCTGGAGCATGCTGGGCTGCCCCGCATGCCCCGCATGCCCCGGGGCATACCCCACTGTATGCCCCACTGTGGTGGTGGAAGGGCCCGAAGGCGCGGTGGAAGCGGTTGGTGTAAGGTCTGAAGGGGTCAAAGGAAGGGTGGTGGCGGAAGGATCCATAGCGGTGGTGGAAGGGGGCGAAAGCATCAAAAGTCAACTGTATGACAGTTATGACGATATGACAACTATGACAGTGTCAAATATGGTCGTATGGCGCTTCCAGAAATTAATTCCAGAAATACCAGTCCAGTAGAGCCAAAATACTGCCAAAAGCTGTTAAGAACTTCGCCAGAAGGTATGAATAACTTCCTCCAGAAGGTAGAAGGTATCAGCTGCCAAAAATAGCCTTAAGTATGGTGAGGATACAAGATCTGGCTCATCTGACTCTAATCTCTTCTAGGATGCTTAAAAACTGAAAGTTTTTTTGCTATTTGTGCTATTCCGCAAAGTTTTATCATGGTCCCCAGCGGTCTTGCTTATTTATGTCTCAGAAGGAAGCTTGTACTTTCCCCCCCCATACTTAAGCTCACACTTAAGGAATCAGCAACAAATCTTAGCATCCGCGACATCTGGCAAACATGCAGCGAAAAGCGGCCATACGGGTCCACCAAAGACGTCCACGCGCATGATATGCCAGCTCTATAGCCGTCGGAGTGGACCAGAACCGAACATTCTTAAGATCAAGTGTCAAATCTCGCCCAGAGCCTTAAGAAAAAGCAAGATAACGCAGATCTCAACTAAATCCTCCACAAAGAAGATCCCGCAGCGAAACTTTTCCGTGTTTTTAGTGCACGTAACGCGCGCATTTTGAGCCGTCGAACGTAAGCAGAGACAGCCCAAAACTCAAAAACGAAAAGTCGCCCAAGTCATCTTGTAGTCTCATCTTAAGCCCCCACAGAAGATCCTCAACCAAATCTCTCACAAAGAAGGTCCCATAGCGAAACTTTTCCGTGTTTATAACGCACGTACCGCGCGTATTTTGAGCCGTAAAACGCAAGCTGAAGCCGCTCAAAACGCAAACGCAAAAGTCGCCATCTCCAACATCATGCAACTCGCAGATCCCACAGGTCCATAGAACGTTTTCATCATCTGAGAACCAATTTGTACCAGGCACACTCCTGATAACTTATACATATTTTTCTCTTTATTTTCCTTTCTTTTCTTTTATCTTCTTTCTTTTCTTTTTATGTTTTCTATTGTTTTTGGTGTATCACATAGGCTTCTAGCCTTATATTCCACTGTTTAATTGCATGACATATACTGGCTACACAGCCTAGCAATACTATCACTTTTCGATATAATGTATGGTCGCAGACCTATAACATCTATATCCCTATGTTCAGTCTTGGCATCATGCCCAATCCTAACACGTAAAACTTGTACAATTCTTTTCACTTGGTCAACACTCACTGAGGTTCACTTTTCCCAAGCTTCCCCTTTCATCATGTTGCTCTTTAACTCACTAGCAGGATTCCTAGATTGACATCTGTCATCGGCCAATTACCAGTAGACCATGCCTGATTCTGTTACTCCTCCACCAATCATCAGGCAGATCATGATACTTGTATTGCCATTGCAGATCTTCTCCTGGAATCTACCATGATCTTCTCCTTGAATCTACCATGAATCATTTCATTACAGATCTTCTCCTGAAATCTGCTTTGTCATCGATTATTTTCCCCACTCGCTCACTTATGTGAATATCCGATAATTCCCCATTATTCGCGAGTGGGGCATGCTCGGGGCATACCCATGGGGCATACGCCTCGGGGCATACCCATGGGGCATACGCCTCGGGGCATACCCATGGGGCATACGCCTCGGGGCATACCCATGGGGCATACGCCTCGGGGCATACCCATGGGGCATACGCCTCGAGGCATATCCTTGGGGCATACGCCTCGGGGCATACCCATGGGGCATACGCCTCGGGGCATACCCATGGGGCATACGCCTCGGGGCATACCCATGGGGCATACGCCTCGGGGCATACCCATGGGGCATACGCCTCGGGGCATACCCATGGGGCATACGCCTCGGGGCATACCCATGGGGCATACGCCTCGGGGCATACCCATGGGGCATACGCCTCGGGGCATACCCATGGGGCATACGCCTCGGGGCATACCCATGGGGCATACGCCTCGGGGCATACCCATGGGGCATACGCCTCGGGGCATGCCCATGGGGCATACGCCTCGGGGCATGCCCATGGGGCATACGCCTCGGGGCATGCCCATGGGGCATACGCCTCGGGGCATACCCATGGGGCATACGCCTCGGGGCATACCCATGGGGCATACGCCTCGGGGCATACCCATGGGGCATACGCCTCGGGACATACCCATGGGGCATACGCCTCGGGGCATACCCATGGGGCATACGCCTTGGGGCATAGCCCTGAGCTGTGCCTCCCGGTACACCAAGCGTGCGCGTGTTTACCACTGGCATGTCTCTTGGCTCGTCGTGCAATGGTGTATGGTCGGGTCAGACAAGGTCGGGTTGGTGGGCGTCCGGCTCACGCACGTCATGCGCAGGCGCACCCTCTAGTTTACCCGCGCCAGCTCTGCACGCATGGGCGTCAGTGCGGACGTCACGGATGCACGTCACAGCACGCTCGTTTAGGAGGTACTGTGTGACGTCATGACAAATTGAACTCACGGGCTTGCACAGGGAGATGAAGTTGAGGAGGTGTACACGTGGGAGGAGGTTCTGCGAGTCTTTTTTCCCAGACCCGAGGAGGACTTGTGCATATTGTGTTTAGAGGAAGTGCATCCGGAGGATCAACTGAACTGCGGTGGCCTAGGTTGCGCATGTAAAGAGAAAAACATGCATATTTCGTGTTTTGGTTTGCTTGTAGAAACCCATGCCCCCGGCTGGGTCACGTGCCCATGCTGTAGGCAGAAGTGGTTTAAGTGAACCGTTCTTCAACGTGTGTGTACATTGTGTAAATAGTAATGAGTCTCCCCTTGCCTGTTTTGTATTCACTTACAGCTTGTTAGCTGTTCTTTGAAAATGAAGACGTGGATGTTTCCGGTGTCCTTCTTAAAAGTGTCTTGCAAGCCTGAACGGACAGTATGTTATCTCCGGACAGAAGCCTGGACGGAGAGTAGGTTGCCTCCTGTATTCTCCTCCAACTCCTGTTCCTGTTCAGCACTCATCATGCAATCAGTCCGGGCTGTGTCAGGCTGCTCTGTACCGCGGGCCTGAGGAGGAGGTGATCGCCATTTTGCGCCTGCTTCGCGAACCTGGCGACCCGGTTCTGTACGCGGAGGCGGTGTGGCACAATGCCACCACCACATACGAGCCAGTTTCCGGTCCTAGACCGAATGGTACAATTCTGAACTTAGAATTGTACCAGGATTTTATCATGAGCGCCAATAGGGCCGGCTGCCGCAGAGTGCCGTGGAGGTGCTCGGTCTGCGAGCTAAACGGCTGGCCGGATGGTATTTCCGAGCCTCCGCCTGTGAGGCGGAGCCTTAATGGCTGCCGTTTAGGTATCTGCCAGGCCTGCTACGAGGGTGTGATGGCGTACAGGCCTCCCAACGAGCGACAGTGCCCTTTTTGCAGAGGGTACTTTGAGCATCGCAGTGGAGTGCACTACTACGAGGAAGCGTAGAGTTGCCAAGTAGCCTAGTTGCCCCACAATTTCTTTAATAAATTGCTTACAGAACCACCTGCAACATGTATAACAGTGTTTATCAACTTCGATTCCAATAAAAGTTCCATTGGTATCATGTTGCCGTTAAGTTGAGTTTACGGGGTTGCTCACCGTTTCTCACAATTTCCGGTGTGGTGTATGTGCCGTAGCCCTCACTCTCTGCACCATCCGCTACAAAGGAAAAAACCCGATCCGCTCGGCGTCGCAAGGCAAAGGCGCTGCGGTCCTGGGCGGTAAAAAAAGAACTTCATGACGCACCCCGCCACAGTCAACCACTGCAACTTCCTTGTTTTCACCAGGCATTATCTGTTGAATCAATTCAAAAGAGGTTCCGGCTTGGAAAACCGGAGGCCTGCCTCGACAATCTCGTCCAGATAGCTGCACAGTTTGGGGTGCCCAGGGTCTCGCGCCCACAAGTCGTAACATACGGCGTTTCTCAGGGCACCAAAGCTCATGGTAAAGGCTCTTACGGCAACGTCCTTTTACATTGCACTGTTGATAACACCGAGCGGGCTGTTCTCAAGGACTACACCGACCCTGCACTGCACCGTCGCCTGCGGTTCTGTGCCGTGGAGCTGTACATGCACTCTTTGGCCCGTATCGCGTCTCCCACAACGGTTGTCCCCTGCTTAGGATACGGGGCCCACATTGGCGCTCCAGACCAGTCCGCGTTCCTCGTCATGAAATATGGCGGGGAGACCCTCATCGACTTCCTGAAAGCCCGCTCTTCATCAGAAATAACAATCGGAGTGCGGCGCCAGCTGGTCATCGACTTGTTTCGTGGCGTTTCGGAACTCCATGCCGCTGGATTGGTGCATGGGAACCTGAAAGGAAACAACGTGCTTGTACAAGACAATCTGTCGGCTGTTGGCGGACAAAGTCTCAAAATCATCGACTTCGGTTTGAGCTGCTTTGAGCGAACGGATCCGAGTGTTGTCCCACCAGTCCCACCACCAGCGCCACAAATTTATACTTTCTACAAAGCATGGAAGCCCTCTCACCGGGCTCCGGAGTCCTCGCTAGCGAACAAAACCACCTACAGCGACATCTGGGCAATTGGCGGGCTCGCCATGCAAATACTCTTAGGGAAAACCCTTCCATGGGAACAGCTTCTGGCGTTGGCTAAAGAGCGTAACATGGGACAATGGGAGCCACATAGTCGTACTTCAAAAACGCTAACATTGCTCGTGAATGCGTGTCTCGAAGTTGACCCAGCGAACAGGCCAACTGCCTCCAAGTTACACTCAACTTTCTTTGCGTCTCGGATACAATCAAGTAATGATGGGGTAGAAGGGAGCAATTCCTACCACCGCTTAGTGCCAGGTTCCAACGCTTAGTGCTTGTCACGTTTGTACGCAAATCCTAGCTAGGCATGCACATTTTCAACACATTTTGCGACCAGAATGCGTCATGTATATTCCGTATATTTGCACTGTGCTGACTTGCACGGATTCTTGCATATCACCGTCGCTGATGACTGCGTTCGTTACATCATGCCGTTATTGACCGATGCTCAATGGGCACCGGTGGTCAGGTTGCCGTTGGGCGGAGCTCGTTCTTTCTGGGCCAACCTGGGTGGGGGGTCACCGCATCCAGCCTTACCGCATTCAGTGATAAACGTGTGTCACGAAGGCAGACGCCCTGGCTCCGGTACCATCTCGCGTTTGTTTGTGAAGGCATTCCGGACGGCGTGAGTGTCCTATCTAGACCTATTTACCGTGTGCAATGTGTGCCAGTTGGAAACATTGTGGCGGAAACATTATCCAGCGACCCGTCCTTCCCGAGAATCTGCAATGGCCTTCAACCAAGCCCACCCCCGCGACCAGAATGCACGGAGGATGGCTAGGGATGCTTTTCCTTCCAAAGACCTCACATCCGTGTTACAGGTTCAGGTCATTCGGACGGACGGACAACAAGATACCAGAAGCTATCCCCACCATTTCTACGCATGGTTCTTGACGCCCCCTGTGCGGGTCTGGCTCTATCCAGTGCTCTCGGTGATGGTATGCATGCATCGTGGAACGGTGTATGCCGCAGCCAGCAGCGACCTCTCAGCAGGCAGCGCTCCCAGACTCGACATGCGTGCACCGCCTCCGCGCGTGCACGCCGGGTATACGATGTTAGGAATAGAAACCGCGCTGAAGGCAGGTGGTAGTATACTCCACCCCAGTTCCCTGTCAGTGCTTTTTCTGGATGCTCAGGAGTCGCATGCCGCCGATTTCACTCCCACCCACCGAATGCAGGCCCAGCGGGTGTTAGCTGACTGTCGCGCCAAATCAATCAGTATCAATTGGACCAAGTGGTATCGGCCATGGCAAACCCAGTCGTCCGGAGCCGACTCCTTTTTCGATGGCGGTGAGGGGTTCCTCACTCGGTCCGATGATGCCATGGGAGCACCTCCAGGGATTGATAAATTTCTCGAAACCCTTGGGCCAATTTCAGGCACCGTGGAAAGGGACCACGCTTTCCTGAGTAGCAATATGAATGCCTTTCATGTAGATAACATTTCCGAGCTCGCTTCGAGCCCGTATAGGAATCTGCTGGAAGCAGTGACATCCCAGCAACCGGCACCAACAGTCATAGTTATCATGGGCGCGTACGTTTCCCAGTGCGTGCTGCACACCGCCCTTGCGGCGCAGCAACTGGGATACTGCATAATAATTGTGGAAGACGCGTGCGTGGCATACCCCACACTGAATAATGTCGCGCCGGACAAACTTGAGCAGGTTGTAGAGGGGCATTGGGATCTCCTTACTCGTTGTGCAGTGGTGTTAAATGTTGAGGATTTCATTAGCGGCGTTCAGTAGCAATTTTTACACACGCCTTGCGATAGCATACGTACATCACTCTAGACATTTTATTAGTAAATTGTACCGCTGTCTCCACTTGGACAATAGTAAATTGTCTGATTACGTCCTGCTGAATACTGTCGCTCTGATTAATACAGGCGCGGCAATCATGGCATGACCGGTGGAATTCACCCTCACTTCCTACCCTCACTTGTCCACCATCTCATGTTGCAAATGACAAAGCACATTACACAGGAGACCGAGGCCACCATCTCCTATTTCATATTCTTTTGGAGTGGATGAAGCAGCACTGGCTTTGCAGGACAAAGCCAGAAGTGCTGTTCATTAGGGATTGGGTAGAGGAAAGGATAATGTGGGCAGTTGGTGAGAAGGTTCTTGTTTCGTGTGAATATGGTATTGTTCAAGTGCCATATGATATTGCACAGCTGAGTGGGACTCCCGTACATATTCCCGAAGGCGAGCCGGAAGTTGAGCATCAGATGTGTATCAGTCCCAGATGGCATTCCTCATTGTGGCTCGTGAATGAAGAGTATTTGAAAGACCCAGATTACTGGTTAAAAAATGAGCATGATAACTTTTACCATCATTACCGGAGGAATTTGCACAAGGCATTTCACTTACATGACAGACTTGGGTGCTATATGAAGAGATACAAGGTAGCAGACCTATTGTCAGAGTTTGAACCAATTTAAATTTACTGCAAAGATGAGTGATACTAGCACTTGAATTGTATTGCGTGTCAATGTTAACAGTATATGTGTAATAACAGACGCATAATAATACAATCTAATAAAATTGCTGCTGTAGCAATACTAATGTTGCTGAGCAATATTACAATGTTGTAAAACGCACCACATGTCCTGATTTTTTACGTGGAACTTCGTCGTGAAGTTAGAATTCACGTCCGGTCAACCGTCGTTCCGGAAAACGCACCTCTACAAAAACTGTGGCCAAAGGCATGGCCTACCCAAGGGAATACGCAACTGAAAGATGAGTAATTGACAACTAGGATGTATAGAGTAAGTTGGCAGCAAATTTTAATATTACTACAATCTAATAATAGTAGATTGTATATATATTATATATATTATTAGATATGTATATATGATATATATTATTATAAATATATATCTATATATCATCCAGATTGTAATAGTAGATTGTAATATTACAATATTAGATTGTAATATTAGATTGTAATATTACAATATTAGATTGTGATATTAGATTGTAATATTACAATATTAGATTGTAATATTAGAATATTAGATTGTAATATTAGAATATTAGATTGTAATATTACAATATGATATTACAATATTAGATTGTAATCTTGCAATAATAATACAATCTAATAATATTGCTGCTGTAGTAATAATAATGTTGCTGAGCAATATTACAATGTTGTAAAACGTACCACAGTTCTTCGCAAGGAAAGCGCCTGTTGAATTTCCGGGTAGCATGGTAATAATTGTTGCAACATTACAACCTAATATTGTAATATTATTGCAATATTGCAATCTAAAATTGAAATATCATATTGTAATATTACAATCTACTATTACAATGTAGATGGTATATATATTATCATATCATATCATATCATGTATACATATCTAAATCTAGATAATATATAAAGAATATGTAGATAAGATCTATATCATATATGCATATCTAATATTACAATCTAATAATGTAATTTTATTAGATTACCTATAAGATTATAGGTAATCTAACAATATTACCTGTAGTAATATAGGTAATCTAATAATATTAACTATTATTAGATATGTAATAGTAACACCAATCTAATACATGTGATAATTAGAATAAAAAACCACCACAACAAATAAATGTGGGTTGGGCGTGTGGCGTGGACCTCGCAGGGTACAATGGCACCACACAATCCGCCTTGGTCAGGGGCAATGCCTACTACGCGGCATGTTCATTTCGCGTCAAGCCAGAGGCCAGGAACAAGCGAAGGGGAGGTGCAAACGGCAGAGGTGCTTCGACCTCCAGCAAATCAAGCACCGATCCCCGTAAGACTCGCCGGCTCCCTTGTTACCCTTCTACAACGCATTTACTAAAGCCTTGCTTTAAACCTACCAAGCATTTTCGTGGTGGCATGACTGGACGGGTCATCCTCGGTTTGCACGGATCATGGATCTTGCAGGAGGAGCACCAGGGCGGTGACGAACCCGCGGCGTCAAGTTTCCTGCCGGAGGACGGTGCCGAACCCGCTAAACCACGAGGCACGTTCTTTTAGTGGCCCTGTGATCCCGTCAGTCAGCATCAAGTGCAGATGTGTATAAAGGGTACAAGAATGCATCAAATAATTGTACGCAAACTCCAGCAAATCATTACACACCCTACCGACCGCACCGAACAACATCGTATGGTATCGGTGCAGTTCGTGGTGTAGACGGTGGCCCGCGCTCTGCGATCCCGTAACGGAGTGCCAAATGCCCTGAGACACACCGGTGGTCGAATCAGGAGCGCCACGCAACCGACAGGCAGCTGGCCCACATCTGAACGTGGAGGCTTTCATAAGGAAGATCCCTGTGGCATTCGACCTGGAGGCGCGGCAGATCGTGGATAAGCCCACGAGTGCATATTGGGCAAACGTCCCCGAGGCCCAGGAGCGATTCGATCTGTGTGTGAAGCTGTTTACCCAGGCGTATCCTACACTGGAAAAAGACGTCGCAACCCGTAAGGTACAACGACGGCTAGTCAACCGACGTTTTCTGGGACCGAAGGGCACGACAGTAGAATAGCGCCAACGGACTGACTTGAACGCGGCGACGGAATTCAACAACCAAGTCCGAGACAAACGCCCAGACTTGGTGATAGCCCTGGCGGCACCCACTCATGGTGCCTTGGCCGGGGCCATAGATCCCCTATCGCCAACATCCGATGCTGTTGAGCGGGTGGTTAATGCCGGGAGGTGGCCTACAAATATAAACATGGAGCCTCGACGGAGCCCACGAGTGCACGCCGCTGTTGATGCAGCAGCACCACTGGTTGCCAGTACACCTCCACGGATTAGTCCACTAGTGCACGCCGCTGTTCCTGCAGCAGCACCACTGGTTGCCAGTACACCTCCACGGCGGACTAGTCCACTAGTGCACGCCGCTGTTCCTGCAGCAGCACCACTGGTTGCCAGTACACCTCCACTGCGGACTAGTCCACGAGTGCACGCCGCTGTTCCTGCAGCAGCACCACTGGTTGCCAATATACCTCCACGGACAAGCCCACGAGTTCGCGACGCCGTTCCTGCAGCCGTACCACTGGTTGCCAATACACCTCCACGGACTAGTCCACGAGTTCGCGACGCCGTTCCTGCTCCAGGAGCACCACTGGCTGCAACCAGCGTGCCTCGACGGAGCCCACGAGGTGACGGAGCGGAGCCGAACCAGTATGAGGAGCAGAGGAAGAAAACGATGGCTAGTACGTAGTCTACCCGTTTGCGACTCGCGCATGTGTACGTGAACAAACACGCGTTAGTTGACATGTTCTCGTGTTAGTTTGCGCAATCATGGGAGATGATACTAAATGGGCATGGGGGTTTTTGCGGGGATTAGTATCGGTCCACTCCGTCCGTCCGTCCGTCCGGTCCGTCCACTCCGTCCACTGTGGACGGACGGACGGAGTGGACCAAACATTCTTAACATTCTAAGATTTCACAAATCAGGGCTCCCATACTTAAGCCCATACTTAAGGAGTGTAACGCGTCGGCCCGCGTCGACGCCTGCGTTTTCCCATACTTAAGAAAATTTAAATTTTTTCGTCATACTTAAGGAATATACACTGACTCCCCCCTCCCCCCCTAACCAGGGACTCAAGGGGTATAACCCAGTCGCATGCGAGTGTCAAACGTGCGTCAGAGAGACGAACCCAACGACAGAGCTTGACAATCGTATACGATTGTCAACGTGAGTCAGGCAGTAACCCTGTGATTTTTTGCATCGGCCCATGCCCTCCTTGGCAATATTTAAATCGCTTGAGGCCTTTAGGAGGATCATTTCCCATTCTTTCC
>LGRX02017162.1:21479-64610 GCA_001247695.2 Cymbomonas tetramitiformis | reverse complement strand
GGCGCCAGCTGTAAGTGCCGTGCTCGTCATGGGTACCGCAGCCCTCTGCACCACATCTGTGGAAACGGCGCCAGCTGTAAGTGCCGTGCTCGTCATGGGTACCGCTAACCCCGGCACCACATCTGTGGATGCGGCACCAGCTGTAAGTGCCGTGCTCGTCATGGGTGCCGCAGTCCTCTGCCCCACATCTGTGGAAGCGGCGCCAGCTGTAAGTGCCGTGCTTGTCATGGGTGCTGCAGTCCCCGGCACCACATCTGTGGAAGCGGCGCCAGCTGTAAGTGCCGTGCTCGTCATGGGTGCCGCAGTCCCCGGCACCACATCTGTGGAATCAGCGCCAGCTGTAAGTGCCGTGCTCGTCATGGGTGCTGCAGTCCCCGGCACCACATCTGTGGATGCGGCGCCAGCTGTAAGTGCCGTGCTCGTCATGGGTGCCGCAGTCCCCGGCACCACATCTGTGGAATCAGCGCCAGCTGTAAGTGCCGTGCTTGTCATGGGTACCGCAGTCCCCGGCACCACATCTGTGGAAGCGGCGCCAGCTGTAAGTGCCGTGCTCGTCATGGGTGCCGCAGTCCCCTGCACCACATCTGTGGAAGCGGCGCCAGCTGTAAGTGCCGTGCTTGTGATGGGTGCCGCAGTCCCCGGCACCACATCTGTGGATGCGGCGCCAGCTGTAAGTGCCGTGCTCGTCATGGGTGCCGCAGTCCCCGGCACCACATCTGTGGAAGCGGCGCCAGCTGTAAGTGCCGTGCTCGTCATGGGTGCCGCTGACCCCGCCACCATATCTGTGGATGCGGCGCCAGCTGTAAGTGCCGTGCTCGTCATGGGTGCCGCAGTCCCCTGCACCACATCTGTGGAAGCGGCGCCAGCTGTAAGTGCCGTGCTTGTGATGGGTGCCGCAGTCCCCGGCACCACATCTGTGGATGCGGCGCCAGCTGTAAGTGCCGTGCTCGTCATGGGTACCGCAGCCCTCTGCACCACATCTGTGGAAACGGCGCCAGCTGTAAGTGCCGTGCTCGTCATGGGTACCGCTAACCCCGGCACCACATCTGTGGATGCGGCACCAGCTGTAAGTGCCGTGCTCGTCATGGGTGCCGCAGTCCTCTGCCCCACATCTGTGGAAGCGGCGCCAGCTGTAAGTGCCGTGCTTGTCATGGGTGCTGCAGTCCCCGGCACCACATCTGTGGAAGCGGCGCCAGCTGTAAGTGCCGTGCTCGTCATGGGTGCCGCAGTCCCCGGCACCACATCTGTGGAATCAGCGCCAGCTGTAAGTGCCGTGCTCGTCATGGGTGCTGCAGTCCCCGGCACCACATCTGTGGATGCGGCGCCAGCTGTAAGTGCCGTGCTCGTCATGGGTGCCGCAGTCCCCGGCACCACATCTGTGGAATCAGCGCCAGCTGTAAGTGCCGTGCTTGTCATGGGTACCGCAGTCCCCGGCACCACATCTGTGGAAGCGGCGCCAGCTGTAAGTGCCGTGCTCGTCATGGGTGCCGCAGTCCCCGGCACCATATCTGTGGAAGCGGCGCCAGCTGTAAGTGCCGTGCTCGTCATGGGTGCCGCAGTCCCCTGCACCACATCTGTGGAAGCGGCGCCAGCTGTAAGTGCCATGCTTGTGATGGGTGCCGCAGTCCCCGGCACCACATCTGTGGATGCGGCGCCAGCTGTAAGTGCCGTGCTCGTCATGGGTGCCGCAGTCCCCGGCACCACATCTGTGGAAGCGGCGCCAGCTGTAAGTGCCGTGCTCGTCATGGGTGCCGCTGACCCCGCCACCATATCTGTGGATGCGGCGCCAGCTGTAAGTGCCGTGCTCGTCATGGGTGCCGCAGTCCCCTGCACCACATCTGTGGAAGCGGCGCCAGCTGTAAGTGCCGTGCTTGTGATGGGTGCCGCAGTCCCCGGCACCACATCTGTGGATGCGGCGCCAGCTGTAAGTGCCGTGCTCGTCATGGGTGCCGCAGTCCCCGGCACCACATCTGTGGAAGCGGCGCCAGCTGTAAAGTGCCGTGCTCGTCATGGGTGCCGCAGTCCCCGGCACCATATCTGTGGAAGCGGCGCCAGCTGTAAGTGCCGTGCTCGTCATGGGTGCCGCAGTCCCCTGCACCACATCTGTGGAAGCGGCGCCAGCTGTAAGTGCCATGCTTGTGATGGGTGCCGCAGTCCCCGGCACCACATCTGTGGATGCGGCGCCAGCTGTAAGTGCCGTGCTCGTCATGGGTGCCGCAGTCCCCGGCACCACATCTGTGGAAGCGGCGCCAGCTGTAAGTGCCGTGCTCGTCATGGGTGCCGCTGACCCCGCCACCATATCTGTGGATGCGGCGCCAGCTGTAAGTGCCGTGCTCGTCATGGGTGCCGCAGTCCCCTGCACCACATCTGTGGAAGCGGCGCCAGCTGTAAGTGCCGTGCTTGTGATGGGTGCCGCAGTCCCCGGCACCACATCTGTGGATGCGGCGCCAGCTGTAAGTGCCGTGCTCGTCATGGGTGCCGCAGTCCCCGGCACCATATCTGTGGAAGCGGCGCCAGCTGTAAGTGCCGTGCTCGTCATGGGTGCCGCAGTCCCCTGCACCACATCTGTGGAAGCGGCGCCAGCTGTAAGTGCCATGCTTGTGATGGGTGCCGCAGTCCCCGGCACCACATCTGTGGATGCGGCGCCAGCTGTAAGTGCCGTGCTCGTCATGGGTGCCGCAGTCCCCGGCACCACATCTGTGGAAGCGGCGCCAGCTGTAAGTGCCGTGCTCGTCATGGGTGCCGCTGACCCCGCCACCATATCTGTGGATGCGGCGCCAGCTGTAAGTGCCGTGCTCGTCATGGGTGCCGCAGTCCCCTGCACCACATCTGTGGAAGCGGCGCCAGCTGTAAGTGCCGTGCTTGTGATGGGTGCCGCAGTCCCCGGCACCACATCTGTGGATGCGGCGCCAGCTGTAAGTGCCGTGCTCGTCATGGGTGCCGCAGTCCCCGGCACCACATCTGTGGAAGCGGCGCCAGCTGTAAGTGCCGTGCTCGTCATGGGTGCCGTATGCCCCGTCATCCCGTCCGCTGCCGCAGCGCCCTTGATATGTGCCGTGGTTGATGTGGGTGCCGCAGTTCCCTGCTTCACACCCGCTGCATTCGCACTGGCATTGCGCACAATGTGTTCAGTGGGTACTGGCCGGCTTGGCGTGGGTGCAAGATGCCCAGGCACCGCATCTGCTGAAGCAGCGCTGGTGTTGAGTTCCTTGTTTGACGTGGGTACCGCAGTCCCCGGCACCACATCTACTGCAGCAGTGTTGGCAGTGAGTTCCGTGTTTGACGTGGATGCAGCGCTCGCCAGCACCCGGTCCGTGGCAGAAGTGCAGGTGTGTCCCGTCGTGGAAATGGATGCCATAGTCTCCGGCACCATATGTGCTGAAGTGTAGCTGGTAGGTGCTATTGTTGCGCGGCCACCCTGATCCTGCATATTCGTGCTCGCCGTGCTTGAGGCCTGTGTTGAGTTATTTACAGAATACGACAATATAGTTGGTCTAGTGCTGACTGTCAATGTGGAATTCTCGGCCTTTGGACTTAGTGCACTGTCCCTCTGCACAGCCATGCTCTCCGCCGTCTCCGTGTCAGCCGCCGCCTCTGCCGCCGGCTTCACTGCCTCAGCCTCATCCAGCAGGCTCTTCTGCTGATGAGCCTTCTGCACCGCAGCATTCTGCGCCGCAGCATTCTGCACCGCAGCCTTCTCAGCCTTTGCCTTCTCCGCAAGCTCCTTCTGCATCGCCACTCGCTCCGCCATCTCTTCCTCGGCTGCCACCTCCGCTGCAGCCTTGTCCGCCGCAGCCTGCTCTAGCAAACTCTTTCTCTGATGGGCCTTCTGCACAGCAGCATTTTGCGCCTTTGCCTTCTCAGCCTTGGCTTTCATGGCGGCATCTCTACGCATCGCCGCCCGCTCCGCACGCAAAGCCGCCTCCTCCTTCTTCCTCTCCGCCGCCTGCTGCGCCACGGCCTTGTCCGCCGCCGCCTTCTGCGCCGCGTCCTCGGCCTTCGCTGCACGCTTCTCCGCAAGCATAGCAGACTGCGCTTCCTCTGCTGCCGCCCTCTCTGCCGCCTCTTGCATCCTGGCAGCTTTGATGGCGAGCTTCTTTTCCTCCGCTGCTGTCACCTCCGCAGCACGCTCTGCACCCTGGATGACTGTCATGGCTGCTCTGCCATTCCCGCCAATACTTTCATCGCTCACTCCTTCAATCTCCCCTTGCTGCTGATGCATGTTTTTGTCGACTGTATCTACATCATCCATATCTTCCTCCTCAGCAACGCGATTGTGAACTGCACTTCCATCATCTGAACCCTCCTCCTTGTCCAACCTACGGTCTTCCTCCTCCTCCTCTACCGCACCTCCGTTATCGGTTTGCGGCGTGGCCGAGGTCTCCCCCGCGGTCTTCCCTGGACCGCGGAGCCATCCCCACAGCCCGGACGACCACGAGGCTGGCGTTGGCTCCTCCTGCTGCTTCTTGCTGCCTGTGGCCAGTGCAGCTTTGTCACGTTCCACTGTTCGGCCAGAGGGGGTGGACATGGGGGCTGCCGTAATGCTTTCCCCGTCTTCCTGTGACGAGGCCTGCAGATTTCCTTCACCTATTCCTTGCAGGTCAGCAGAAACTGGTCTGACCTCATCAGCTGGCCCGGCCGGGCCGTGGATGCTCCCCGCAGCCATTCCATCCGCGGCTGGGGTTCCAGTGGTTGCCCGACTCCCAGAGCCCGGCGTGGATAGGGCTTCTTCCGCATCGGTCACACCTGTTGCTGCGTCCCTGCCTGCAAGCACGTCAGCCTCTGCACTTGGAGACTCGTGACTTTCTCCCGAAGGCAGTGCATACTCCGCATTCCCGGAAGCGCTGCCAGCAGGGCTCTTCGGCGAGGGTGCCCCCTTTGCGGCCGTATGTGGGCCGCCTGTGTTCCCTGGGGAGCTCCGTGAGCCCGCTCCAGCTTCTTCGGCATGGTCCGCCGCGGCCTGCTCCAGCAAACTCTTTCTCTGCTGGGCCTTCTGCATCGCGGCATTCTGCGCCGCAGCCTTCTCAGCCTTTGCCTTCTCCGCAAGCTCCCTCTGCATCGCCGCCCGCTCTGCCGTCTCCGCGTCGGCCACTGCCTCCGCCGCAGCCCTGTCCGCCTCAGCCTGCTCCTGCAAACTCTTCCGCTGATGGGCCTTCTCCACCGCAGCATTCTGCCCCGCAGCCTTCTCGGCCTTGGTTTTCATGGCGGCATCTCTACGCATCGCCGCCCGCTCCGCACGCAAAGCCGCCTCCTCCTTCTTCCTCTCCGCCGCCTGCTGCGCCGCGGCCTTGTCCGCCGCCGCCTTCTGCGCCGCGCCCTCGGCCTTCGCCGCACGCTTCTCCGCAAGCATAGCAGACTGCGCTTCCTCTGCTGCCGCCCTCTCTGCCGCCTCTTGCATCCTGGCAGCTTTGATGGCGAGCTTCTTTTCCTCCGCTGCTGTCACCTCCGCAGCACGCTCCGCACTTGGAGGCATGCCTAGAATTTCCGCTGCAGCCTTGTCTGCTAAAGCTTTATCGATGGAGCTCTTTCTCTCAAGTGCCTTCTGCACCGCAGCGCTTTGTGCCGCAGCCTTCTCGGCCTTTGCCCTCGCCGCAAGGTCCCTCTGCACCACCACCCGCTCCGCCATCTCCTTGTCGGCCTTTGCCTCTGCTGCAGCCTTGTCTGCTAAAGCTTTGTCGATGGAGCTCTTCCGCTTGTGGGCCTTGTGCACCGCAGCATTCTGCGCCGCAGCCTTCTCGGCCTTTGCCTTCTCCGCAAGCTCCTTCTGCAACGTCACCCGCTCCGCCGTCTCCGCGTCGGCCACTGCCTCCGCCTCAGCCTTGTCCGCCTCAGCCTGCTCCAACCAGCTCTTTCTCTGATGGGCCTTCTGTACCGCAGCGCTCTGCGCCGCAGCCTTCTCGGCCTTGGCTTGCATGGCGTCATCTCTCCGCATCGCCGCCCGCTCCGCACGCAAAGCCGCCTCCTCCTTCTTCCTCTCCGCCGCCTGCTGCGCCGCGGCCTTGTCCGCCGCCGCCTTCTGCGCCGCGCCCTCGGCCTTCGCCGCACGCTTCTCCGCAAGCATAGCAGACTGCGCTTCCTCTGCTGCCGCCCTCTCTGCCGCCTCTTGCATCCTGGCAGCTTTGATGGCGAGCTTCTTTTCCTCCGCTGCTATCACCTCCGCAGCACGCTCCGCACTCTTCATTTTTGTCGTGGCTGCGGCGTTGCTGGACAGGTTATCTGACACCGAATCACCCACACGCAGTGCAACATCTGCCATGGGAGATCCCAGTGTTGATGCCACATCTGCTGTGGAGGTCACCGCCACTTCTGATATCCCACTGGAAACTGTGTAAGCCGTTGCCATGCGTGCATCATCAGGGCTCTGTTTTGTGACCGCACCTCGGTCATCAGTGCTCCTCAGTGGGGCTCTGAAACTCCCGTCGACGTTCTCGGTGAGCTGTCCTCTATCCTCCTCTTTTGCCCGAGGTACGTGCTTGTCTGCGGAATCTTGCTTCTGTCCAATCTCGGTCTCAGTCTCTGATACCGCGTCTTGCTGATTTGCATCCTCTTTAACATACTCATTGACGGCATCTTGGTAATCTGCACCCAGCTCCTTGTAGTCCTCGAATACATCTCCGTCACCTGCGCTCTCTGCCTGTGACTCATGTGCAGTGGAAGCGTCCACATTCGGCGCCGGTGCGCGGAGCCATCCCCACAGCCCAGACGACCATCTCCGTGGCGACGACTTTTCCTGGTCAACATCATCCGGCGTGGGTGCACAAGCTTCTTCGGCATGGTCCGCCGCGGCCTGCTCCAGCAGGCTCTTCCACTTATGGGCCTTCTGAACCGCGGCATTCTGCGCCGCAGCCTTCTCGGCCTTTGCCTTCTCCGCAAGCTCCTTCTGCATCGCCGCCCGCTCCGCCATCTGCATTTCGGCCACCGCCTCCGCTGCAGCCTTGTCCGCCTCAGCCTCATCCAGTAAGCTCTTCCGCTTATGGGCCTTCTGCATCGCGGCATTCTGCGCCGCAGCCTTCTCGGCCTTTGCCTTCTCCGCAAGCTCCCTCTGCATCGCCGCCCGCTCTGCCATCTCCATGTCAGCCACCGCCTCTGCTGCAGCCCTGTCCGCCTCAGCCTCATCCAGCAAACTCTTCCGCTGATGGGCCTTCTCCACCGCAGCATTCTGCCCCGCAGCCTTCTCGGCCTTGGTTTTCATGGCGGCATCTCTACGCATCGCCGCCCGCTCCGCACGCAAAGCCGCCTCCTCCTTCTTCCTCTCCGCCGCCTGCTGCGCCGCGGCCTTGTCCGCCGCCGCCTTCTGCGCCGCGCCCTCGGCCTTCGCCGCACGCTTCTCCGCAAGCATAGCAGACTGCGCTTCCTCTGCTGCCGCCCTCTCTGCCGCCTCTTGCATCCTGGCAGCTTTGATGGCGAGCTTCTTTTCCTCCGCTGCTGTCACCTCCGCAGCACGCTCCGCACTTGGAGGCATGCCTAGAATTTCCGCTGCAGCCTTGTCTGCTAAAGCTTTATCGATGGAGCTCTTTCTCTCAAGTGCCTTCTGCACCGCAGCGCTTTGTGCCGCAGCCTTCTCGGCCTTTGCCCTCGCCGCAAGGTCCCTCTGCACCACCACCCGCTCCGCCATCTCCTTGTCGGCCTTTGCCTCTGCTGCAGCCTTGTCTGCTAAAGCTTTGTCGATGGAGCTCTTCCGCTTGTGGGCCTTGTGCACCGCAGCATTCTGCGCCGCAGCTTCTCGGCCTTTGCCTTCTCCGCAAGCTCCTTCTGCAACGTCACCCGCTCCGCCGTCTCCGCGTCGGCCACTGCCTCCGCCTCAGCCTTGTCCGCCTCAGCCTGCTCCAACCAGCTCTTTCTCTGATGGGCCTTCTGTACCGCAGCGCTCTGCGCCGCAGCCTTCTCGGCCTTGGCTTGCATGGCGTCATCTCTCCGCATCGCCGCCCGCTCCGCACGCAACGCCGCCTCCTCCTTCTTCCTCTCCGCCGCCTGCTGCGCCGCGGCCTTGTCCGCCGCCGCCTTCTGCGCCGCGCCCTCGGCCTTCGCCGCACGCTTCTCCGCAAGCATAGCAGACTGCGCTTCCTCTGCTGCCGCCCTCTCTGCCGCCTCTTGCATCCTGGCAGCTTTGATGGCGAGCTTCTTTTCCTCCACTGCTATCACCTCCGCAGCACGCTCCGCACTCTCCATTTTTGTCGTGGCTGCGGCGTTGCTGGACAGGTTATCTGACACCGAATCACCCACACGCGGGGCGACATCTGCCATGGGAGATCCCAGTGTTGATGCCACATCTGCTGTGGAGGTCACCGCCACTTCTGATATCCCACTGGAAACTGTGTAAGCCGTTGCCATGCGTGCATCATCAGGGCTCTGTTTTGTGACCGCACCTCGGTCATCAGTGCTCCTCAGTGGGGCTCTGAAACTCCCGTCGACGTTCTCGGTGAGCTGTCCTCTATCCTCCTCTTTTGCCCTAGGTACGTGCTTGTCTGCGGAATCTTGCTTCTGTGCAATCTCGGTCTCAGTCTCTGATACCGCGTCTCGCTGATTTGCATCCTCTTTAACATACTCCTGGACGGCATCTTGGTAATCTGCACCCAGCTCCTTGTAGTCCTCGAATACATCTCCGTCACCTGCGCTCTCTGCCTGTGACTCATGTGCAGTGGAAGCATCCACATTCGGCGCCGGTGCGCGGAGCCATCCCCACAGCCCAGACGACCATCTCCGTGGCGACGACTTTTCCTGGTCAACATCATCCGGCGTGGGTGCACGAGCTTCTTCGGCATGGTCCGCCGCGGCCTGCTCCAGCAGGCTCTTCCGCTTATGGGCCTTCTGAACCGCGGCATTCTGCGCCGCAGCCTTCTCGGCCTTTGCCGTCTCCGCAAGCTCCTTCTGCATCGCCGCCCGCTCCGCCATCTGCATTTCGGCCACCGCCTCCGCCGCAGCCTTGTCCGCCTCAGCCTCATCCAGTAAGCTCTTCCGCTTATGGGCCTTGTGCACCGCGGCATTCTGCGCCGCAGCCTTCTCGGCCTTTGCCTTCTCCGCAAGCTCCCTCTGCATCGCCGCCCGCTCCGCCATCTGCATTTCGGCCACCGCCTCTGCTGCAGCCTTGTTCGCGTCAGCCTCATCCAGCAAACTCTTCCGCTTATGAGCCTTCTGCACCGCAGCATTCTGCGCCGCAGCCTTCTCAGCCTTGGCTTGCATGGCGTCATCTCTCCGCATCGCCGCCCGCTCCGCACGCAAAGCCGCCTCCTCCTTCTTCCTCTCCGCCGCCTGCTGCGCCGCAGCCTTGTCCGCCGCCGCCTTCTGCGCCGCGCCCTCGGCCTTCGCCGCACGCTTCTCCGCAAGCATAGCAGACTGCGCTTCCTCTGCTGCCGCCCTCTCTGCCGCCTCTTGCATCCTGGCAGCTTTGATGGCGAGCTTCTTTTCCTCCGCTGCTGTCACCTCCGCAGCACGCTCCGCACTTGGGGGCATGCCTAGAATTTCCGCTGCAGCCTTGTCTGCTAAAGCTTTATCGATGGAGCTCTTTCTCTCAAGTGCCTTCTGCACCGCAGCGCTTTGTGCCGCAGCCTTCTCGGCCTTTGCCCTCGCCGCAAGGTCCCTCTGCACCACCACCCGCTCCGCCATCTCCTTGTCGGCCTTTGCCTCTGCTGCAGCCTTGTCTGCTAAAGCTTTGTCGATGGAGCTCTTCCGCTTGTGGGCCTTGTGCACCGCAGCATTCTGCGCCGCAGCTTTCTCGGCCTTTGCCTTCTCCGCAAGCTCCTTCTGCAACGTCACCCGCTCCGCCGTCTCCGCGTCGGCCACTGCCTCCGCCTCAGCCTTGTCCGCCTCAGCCTGCTCCAACCAGCTCTTTCTCTGATGGGCCTTCTGTACCGCAGCGCTCTGCGCCGCAGCCTTCTCGGCCTTGGCTTGCATGGCGTCATCTCTCCGCATCGCCGCCCGCTCCGCACGCAAAGCCGCCTCCTCCTTCTTCCTCTCCGCCGCCTGCTGCGCCGCGGCCTTGTCCGCCGCCGCCTTCTGCGCCGCGCCCTCGGCCTTCGCCGCACGCTTCTCCGCAAGCATAGCAGACTGCGCTTCCTCTGCTGCCGCCCTCTCTGCCGCCTCTTGCATCCTGGCAGCTTTGATGGCGAGCTTCTTTTCCTCCACTGCTATCACCTCCGCAGCACGCTCCGCACTCTCCATTTTTGTCGTGGCTGCGGCGTTGCTGGACAGGTTATCTGACACCGAATCACCCACACGCGGGGCGACATCTGCCATGGGAGATCCCAGTGTTGATGCCACATCTGCTGTGGAGGTCACCGCCACTTCTGATATCCCACTGGAAACTGTGTAAGCCGTTGCCATGCGTGCATCATCAGGGCTCTGTTTTGTGACCGCACCTCGGTCATCAGTGCTCCTCAGTGGGGCTCTGAAACTCCCGTCGACGTTCTCGGTGAGCTGTCCTCTATCCTCCTCTTTTGCCCTAGGTACGTGCTTGTCTGCGGAATCTTGCTTCTGTGCAATCTCGGTCTCAGTCTCTGATACCGCGTCTCGCTGATTTGCATCCTCTTTAACATACTCCTGGACGGCATCTTGGTAATCTGCACCCAGCTCCTTGTAGTCCTCGAATACATCTCCGTCACCTGCGCTCTCTGCCTGTGACTCATGTGCAGTGGAAGCATCCACATTCGGCGCCGGTGCGCGGAGCCATCCCCACAGCCCAGACGACCATCTCCGTGGCGACGACTTTTCCTGGTCAACATCATCCGGCGTGGGTGCACGAGCTTCTTCGGCATGGTCCGCCGCGGCCTGCTCCAGCAGGCTCTTCCGCTTATGGGCCTTCTGAACCGCGGCATTCTGCGCCGCAGCCTTCTCGGCCTTTGCCGTCTCCGCAAGCTCCTTCTGCATCGCCGCCCGCTCCGCCATCTGCATTTCGGCCACCGCCTCCGCCGCAGCCTTGTCCGCCTCAGCCTCATCCAGTAAGCTCTTCCGCTTATGGGCCTTGTGCACCGCGGCATTCTGCGCCGCAGCCTTCTCGGCCTTTGCCTTCTCCGCAAGCTCCCTCTGCATCGCCGCCCGCTCCGCCATCTGCATTTCGGCCACCGCCTCTGCTGCAGCCTTGTTCGCGTCAGCCTCATCCAGCAAACTCTTCCGCTTATGAGCCTTCTGCACCGCAGCATTCTGCGCCGCAGCCTTCTCAGCCTTGGCTTGCATGGCGTCATCTCTCCGCATCGCCGCCCGCTCCGCACGCAAAGCCGCCTCCTCCTTCTTCCTCTCCGCCGCCTGCTGCGCCGCAGCCTTGTCCGCCGCCGCCTTCTGCGCCGCGCCCTCGGCCTTCGCCGCACGCTTCTCCGCAAGCATCGCCGCGCGAACCTCTTCTGCCACTTCCACGCCCGCCACAGCCATCTGCGTGTCTGACCGTCCCCTCGTTTCTTCCACACCCTCGGCAGCCAAATGCTCCGTCGCTGCCTGCAGATGCTCTGTAATGGTGTATGCGTCATCCTCGGATTGCTCCGCGGGGTCCTCGAATACATCTCCGTCACCTGCGCTCTCTGCCTGTGACTCATGTGCAGTGGAAGCGTCCACATTCGGCGCCGGTGCGCGGATCCATCCCCACAGCCCAGACGACCATCTCCGTGGCGACGACTGTTCCTGGTCAACATCATCCGGCGTGGGTGCACGAGCTTCTTCGGCATGGTCCGCCGCGGCCTGCTCCAGCAGGCTCTTCCGCTTATGAGCCTTCTGCACCGCGGCATTCTGCGCCGCAGCCTTTTCGGCCTTGGCCTTCTCCGCAAGCTCCTTCTGCATCGCCGCCCGCTCCGCCATCTGCATTTCGGCCACCGCCTCCGCCGCAGCCTTGTCCGCGTCAGCCTCATCCAGCAAACTCTTCCGCTTATGGGCCTTCTGAACCGCGGCATTCTGCGCCGCAGCCTTCTCAGCCTTTGCCTTCTCCGCAAGCTCCCTCTGCATCGCCGCCCGCTCCGTCATCTCCATGTCGGCCACCGCCTCTGCTGCAGCCTTGTTCGCGTCAGCCTCATCCAGCAAACTCTTCCGCTTATGAGCCTTCTGTACCGCAGCGCTCTGCGCCGCAGCCTTCTCGGCCTTGGCTTTCATGGAGTCATCTCTACGCATCGCCGCCCGCTCCGCACGCAAAGCCGCCTCCTCCTTCTTCCTCTCTGCCGCCTGCTGCGCCGCGGCCTTGTCCGCCGCCGCCTTCTGCGCCGCGCCCTCGGCCTTCGCCGCACGCTTCTCCGCAAGCATCGCCGCGCGAACCTCTTCTGCCACTTCCACGCCCGCCACAGCCATTTGCGTGTCTGACCGTCCCCTCGTTTCTTCCACACCCTCGCCAGCCAAGTGCTCCGTCGCTGCCTGCAGGTGCTCTGTCATGTAATATGCATCATGCTCGGATTGCTCCGTGGGGTCCTCGAATACATCTCCGCCAGCTGCGCTCTCTGCCTGTGACTCATGTGCACTGAAAGCGTCGACATTCGGTGCCGGTGCGCGGAGCCATCCCATCACCCCGGATGACCATGTGCGTGGCGAAGGCTTGTCTACACTGTTATCAAACGTGAGCGCACGAGCTTCTCCAGAATGGTCCGCCGCGGCCTCATCCAGCAAGGTCTTCCTATCGTGGGCCTTCTGCACCGCAGCATTCTGCGCCGCAGCCTTCTCGGCCGTTGCCTTCTCCGCAAGCTCCCTATGCCTTGCTGCCCGCTCCGCCATCTCCGTGTCGGCTGCCACCTCCGCCGCAGCCTTGTCCGCCGCGGCCTCATCCAGCAAGGTCTTCCTCTCGTGGGCCTTCTGCACTGCAGCATTCTGCGCCGCAGCCTTCTCAGCCTTTGCCTTCTCCGCAAGCTCCCTCTGCATCGCCGCCCGCTCCGCCATCTCTTCCTCGGCTGCCACCTCCGCTGCAGCCTTGTCCGCCGCAGCCTGCTCAAGCAAACTCTTTCTCTGATGGGCCTTCTGCACAGCAGCATTCTGCGCCTTTGCCTTCTCAGCCTTGGCTTTCATGGCGTCATCTCTCCGCATCGCCGCCCGCTCCGCACGCAAAGCCGCCTCCTCCTTCTTCCTCTCCGCCGCCTGCTGCGCCGCGGCCTTGTCCGCCGCCGCCTTCTGCGCCGCGCCCTCGGCCTTCGCCGCACGCTTCTCCGCAAGCATAGCGGACTGCGCTTCCTCTGCTGCCGCCCTCTCTGCCGCCTCTTGCATCCTGGCAGCTTTGATGGCGAGCTTCTTTTCCTCCGCTGCTATCACCTCCGCAGCACGCTCTGGACTTGGCATGACCTCCGCCCCTTCGGTTGCTGCCTCTGCTGTAGGTTCGCCCGCTGCAGCGTGTTCCAGCAAGCTCTTCCTCTGATGAGATGACAAGACTGCACTGTGCTTTGGGCCCTTGTCGACTTTTGCCTTTACCCCAAGGTCCTCCTGCCGCACCGCCTGATCAGCCATCCCCGTGTCGGCAGCCTTGTCCGCCGCAGCCTGCTCCAGTAAACTCTTTCGCTGATGGGCCTTCTGCACCGCAGCATTCTGCGCCGCAGCCTTCTCAGCCTTGGCTTTCATGGCGTCATCTCTCCGCATCGCCGCCCGCTCCGCACGCAAAGCAGCCTCCTCCTTCTTCCTCTCCGCCGCCTGCTCTGCATTTGTTTTATTGAGGTCCCTTCCCACCCGTTTCCGCTCCGCCTCTGCTGCCTTCTTTGCAGCCGCCCGTGCCTCCTTCTCCTTCTCTTTCACTGCGCGGCCCCACACAGGTTGCCCCCCTCCCCCCTTCCCGCGTCCCAAACATCTCCGTGAGTGCCGCTCTGCATACCTGGTTCACCTCTCACTTTCCCTCAGCCTTGTAGACACTTCGCTCTTCACGCTGCCATAGTACTCTCCACTATCTCCTAGACTGCCAACGAGACCCCATATCCAGAAATCGGACTGAATTGCCTGACACTGGAGGAGCCGCTTGTGACTGTGCATCAGGAAGTAGAATTCACAGCCACAGCGCATCCGGCATGGCTTTCAATCAGACTCGCGCTTTGCCTCTCCTGGACCTGTTTCAGTGTTTCCCGGTCGACATCAGCCGACCGACTGTGTGCTCGAGAGAATTTCATCCAAGGAATCAGGAGCTCTGTATTTTTTCATGAACAAGGAAGAATTTCGAGGGATTTTCTAGCACATTCCGATGCGACACACTACTCTTTCGTTGCTTCATTCTGGGGTATTGAAGACTAAAAAGACTTTCTGAGGGTCTCACTTTCGGAACCAGTTTCAAAACCCAGTTATGCGGCTTTTCGACAACGATTGCTTCCAAAGACGGTGCCGGAAGGAAGCTTCCGAAATCCACAGAAAAGATATTTTTGCTTCCGAAAGTGAAATTGGGTTCCGGGTTTCATTTCTAACGAGTGGTATCTTGTTGGCCTTATCGTGACCTTTAATTTGATGTAGACGGAAAACTCGAATCCGATTCACTTTCGACAACACAAGTGCATTGGTTGCTCCAGAAATTTCATGACCTGCGCTGACACTGGCTGCCAGTTGTCGTGATCTGCATTGCCATTGGCCCCGGCTACTGTGAATAGCTGGGTGCATCCACGGTTGGGGCTGCTCACTAAGGTGGCTCACAAGCTGCCGGGGGGACAAGGTGCGCGGCCTCAACGGAGGCCCCTTACGGACCAGGGCAGTCCAGTTTCAGGGAATTGAAGGGTCTGGCAGACGAGCTAGTGGGCATGTAGGGGTAGCAAGATCTCTTCACTTCCAGCAGGGTCTAGGTAACCGCCTTGCTCGGAGCCCTCTATGGGGTCAGAGTAATATTTTGCATCCCCAGTTCCCAGAACACTGCTACATGCAGAGCGCGCGCAGTGCACCCCTAGTGTCGAGGTGTTCTGGCGCGACGACGCTGCCTGGTGCCGGGCACGGTGAGGGGGCAGCCGCGGGACAGTTGTACCAGCATCGACCATGACCAGGAAGAGCAGGAGCAAATGAACATGGGCAGAGTAAGCTCGTCAGCGTGGACCTCCCGCTTGCGAGGATTACTGTATATTTTGATAAAGGAAGTGGGGAGTTGCCTAGTAAAAGGCTCCGAATGTTCAAGTGACTGAATATGTGGAGCAGTCCCAGTGACACGTGGAGCTTCAACAATCCAAACCGGTCGCGTAACCCACGTGGGGCAGAGGAACGCCCAGTGACACGTGGAGCTTCAACAATCCAAACCGGTCGCGTGACCCACGTGGGGCAGAGGAACGCCCAGTGACATGTGGAGCTTCAACGATGGCATGCACTGAGCATTAAGGTATGGAAAGCGCCTCGTCACCTGAAATGAGGCCCGTGAAGACTGTGCCCAAGACAGCATATCCCACAATCCTGCAAAATTCCGCCCCGATCGTAAAGGCAGGCGGGTGCTCGTGCTCCTCCCGAAAATGCCTAATTTTTTTCTGAGAGTGAGTTTAGCATCACTGCACGCGCCCTCCTGCGGGCTCCGCCTTCTGGCACCACTGCATACTTGTGCATTGAAGTGTCCACACTCCGGCACCATTTCTCCACCACTGCAAAGCTACACTTCGCTGGGAGCAAGATTCCGGCCACAAGTTGTCAACTTACTTTCTATCAGTGTTGTACAAAGCAACGCGTGCCATGCCGCTAGCTGTCTTTGCTGCCTGCTTGCCCGCCATAACTCCAATCCCGGTACGCAATTATCATCTATTGTGTCCTTGGCTCCTCTGCCTTACATCGTTTTTTCTCGTGCCCCATTTGCTGGTGCCAAGAGATTGGTCCTCGCCAAAGGCGAAGGTGAACGCACAGAGCTTCCTGAACGAGATGGAGCACACAGGTAGAGCATATAGCGTGTGAAGAGCAAGGGTTTGAAGGGCTGCTCTCCATCCTGAGGAACATAGCGGGGAAGGGACATAGCGAGGGATAAAATAGGGGTGGGATGCGGGCACCTGCAGCAGATCTCCCACCGCGACCTCGCAGGATCCGGCAAGTGCGCGGCTCCTTGGATCCTTGGTCGCTGCCTCGCCCTGAACAGACCATCAACCCCACTCCGTCATGATGACGCCGGCAGGAAAGGCGGGGCCAGTTCTATTGGTGCAGTCAGCAAGAGGCAAACATCATTCCAGGACATGAGATAGACCTTGTAAGAGGTGGTGTCAGGTGCGGGGCAGGCCGCGGGAGGGTTCCTCCACGTGGAATGCCCCTCAAAGCGAGACACGGCAGGAGCGAGTCGCTCTTTCAGCCGTGGAACAAACGGCGGGAGCCTGCGGGTACAGGCTGCGGAAATGGAGATCGAGAGAGGAACTTTATCCTCTCTTTATGATGGAGGATAGTAGGAGGTGACCGTGTAGTTGAGGGACGGACGGCATGAGGTGGCCCACTAGATGGGTTCGGATGGCAGGAGACGGTCCTCAGTACAACGCGCAGAAAGCGCAACTGTATTGTCGCATCGATCCGGTTGAATGCAAATACTTCAAGTGCAATATCAAGGGCCCGAAGTGCTTATCAAGAGGTGTTGACAACTGCCTCACCCCCGGGAGGACGGGCTCGCTGTGCCGACTCGGGAAAGGCTGACCTGCATATGTGTGGGCTGCAACATTTCCACACTGAGACGCTTGCTTTCCGGGTTCTCCGCGGGGACTTCGAAGATGAGAGCATCTTTGAGGGCAGGCCTGCGGTGCCCCCCTTCGCTCCGTAACCTTGTCGAGAAGCTAAGTTGCAGGCGACGCAATGTGAGGCGAATTTCTCAGTAAGAGCCTCTAGAGCGGCCAGGGTGGGCAAGCGGCGTCTTACCAGGAGCAATGGTCGTTGGGGGCGTGGATGCAACGCAAGCGTCGCACTGCATCGTCTAGAGTCAGCGTCATTGTGACGCGTGCATCCTTTTTCGCCAGCTTCTCCAGCGAAACCACTACAGTCATCTGCGCCATCTGAAACACAGCCCCATGCAAACCACATCCCCCGGCTGCATAAGTAAGAACAGCAAGGCTCCCAGTGAGTTCTCGAGGAAACGAAAAGGGATATCTTAAGGTGGAGCGTCTCAGGAGTTCCCAGTGGCGCTCACAACGTCGATTAGAAGGGTCCATCAGGAGAACTTATCGGTGAATGTTAAAAGCGCCTCGACACATAGCACTAACACGCGGCACTGCTAAGGACGGTCCAGGAAAGGGAACCTTTGTCATTGTGTCCGACATCGCGCACGTCAAATATGGTTTGCACGTTCACGATTCAGAACTCGTTCACGATTCAAAGGTGCAACGTCGTATAGCTTCGTTTTCTGGCGACCCGCAGACCGAAGGGGGACACCTTGTTGGAGGTCCATTTTGTCAAGTTACGCAGAGAGGCTTGACAATTTTCGCGAGTACTAAGTGGACTGGTCGTGCTGAACTGTTTACTATCCCTCAAGCTCCAGGTTTCTACGGGCAAAACCGTACACCTTGATAACTTTGGCCAACAGTCCTGCTGCGTGATGCGGGGGTTTTCGGCGAGGCTTGTGCGAAATTTGCTCTGCCCTTCTCCGAGATCCAAAGAAGATGAGCGTCATAAGCTCGTTCATATGGTTACAGTGAATTCGGACAGATTTTTGCTAACACTAACAACTTGAAATTCTGTTAAGCAGGCCTTGAGATGCTGAGTTTGTGATCAGAACATATGGACATAGGTTCTCTGTTTTCTAGCAAGCGCACCTGTACACCACAGCTTTGCAGAGACCCTGCCACTTTCACTGTACACAGTCGCGCTCTAGCTATACAGAAACGCGCCGTTTCATAGGCGTTACCTTCGACCTTCTCGACAAAAAGTGTTATTACAGAACAAAACAGCATGGGCTCCCAATACATAAACAGCAAGGTCGAATCCTTGCAAGTATAGTCACACTTTACTTTTCACTTTATCAGGAATCGGGAGGAAGGGGAAATTGGAACGACATAGCGCAATCCGATGTTTCTAAATATTCCTACATTCCTTCCAAGTTGGTCGCTTCACTTTCACTTTTATCGCTACATCGCTATGTTCAACAAAATTTCTATACAGGAGTCCTGTGATATTCCGGAGTGCGATTCATGGCGAGGAGCACCTGAACGAGCCCTGATTTTTGCGGAGCGCCCCGCAGGAGGGGTAGTGGAACCCCCCCTGCATCCACCCGCCCGCAAAGAAGTTTTTCGGAGGCGGAGTCAGCCTGAAGACGGCCTGAAATGACAAACAAAAATACGGACACAAAAAGGAAAATCAACAAGAAGGAGATTGCGGGACTTCTTGAAGCAAACGGATACAGCACGAACGAACTTGTGCACGCATGTATTAATAGAAACAAAGCAAAAGCCGCAATCAGCACCATCAAGGGTGACGACACCACTGACCTCGACCTAAGACGTGTAAATACAGACCGCGGCAGCCCTATTACAGCGGAACAGGCTCATAGCAAAAAATGAAGAGACGGATACCATAGAACAATGTCTAAAATGGCACAACAAACCTAAAGAATGGTGGATTCACCTCAACAGTCCGTGGCATGCAGCTCACTTACTCTCTAGAGGCAAGGGGATGCCAGAAGGTGGTTTAACCCCTATGGAGCGGTTTGTACCGTATACGGTACAACCACTTCAAACTCTAAGCTTGTATTCATTTCTCAGCCCGATAGCACTTGTCGGAATCGGCCATACAAGCTTCGCACACCCGTTGCAATAGGTATATCTAATACTCGACAATTTTTTCTACACATACAGTAAACACTCATATTTAATGAAACAGAGATCTGGCTCCGACCAGCCAAATCACTAAAATCGTGACCCCCGCCAGCGCCAGCGTGCTAATGAATTGTTCATTAGAAGGAACGCGATTCATGAGCCAGCCAGCACCATTCGTTATTTTCCTCACGTCAGCCTTACAAACTGAAATTTTCGAGAAAACTGTGTGCTGATTTTTCGAAGTGATAAAATGGACCCAGCGAGTAGGCAACAGCTTAGAGAGCTGCACACAGACATGAAGACAGACAGACAGATATTATGGTGTACACACCATAACACCAATAATTGCCTACAGTAATGCCATGTGCAATAATTAGCCTAAAGCCATGTGCACCGCGTCAAGTTATGCCAGCGTCAATTCCTTATGTTAAGATTGCCGAAAGCATGCCAGCCAGCGAGCGCCTTCCTTATTTTGGACCTCTTCCTTATTTTTTTGGGTCCAGCCAGCCAAATCACTAAAATCGTGACCCCAAAAATGGCTGATTCCTTAACGGTGAATTCCTTAATACTGAGTGTCTACTGTATACTTAGTATATATATCTCACCCAAGGGTAATTTTGTTGTAGCAAAATCCCCAAAGTTGCTTATTTCTAGGCATGAAATTTTGGTCAAAAGTATCTTAAAGTGTGAAAAAACGAGGTGTAGATGCCATTCATCGACAAGGATTTGTTGGTTCAGTGCCCACTATCATATAAAATGACCATGCACCTCATATGGGCAATACTTACTTTCCCAACAGTCGATTTCCCCTGAAAACACACAATATGGCCTTAAGTATGGAAAACATTTGACAAATGATGTTTTTTCGTTGTTTTTTGGTGTTTTTTTCACCTTATTGCTTGATTATTTTGATGTATTGGTGCGTTTAACTACAGCCACCATTACCGATTTCAAGGCATTAGTAAAGGCGATTGTTTTATGGTCGAGGGGCGACCTAATACTCGAATAAGCGGTTGTGAGAACTGATTTTTGACACTTTTGATTCCTGGAAAACGTGTTTTTTGGCTTGTATATCACCGATATATCGTTGTATATATCATGCGAGCATGTATTTTATGGACCAAAATCACTTTATAGGAGTTACAGTATGAAACATGTAACGAATCACCCACACTTACCAAGGCACCATATACCGTGAAAACGACACATTTGTGAAACTGGTGCTTTTGGCAAAAAATTCCATCCGCTCCATAGGGGTTAAACTTAGGCCATAATGACAAAGACAACATCTGGCATATAGGCTCAGCTCATCTTCTAAACAAGAAAGATGCAAATGCCTACCTAAAACGACACCTTTCATTCAGCTCACTGGAGGTTAAGAAAATCTCAAAATCCAGCACAGATGAGTCCATGACTTGCCAGGATATCCTACTGCAACCCCATATGCCAGCCAAATTTTGGGGTTTGTTTGGATCTGAGATGCTCTTCAACGGAATAGATTGTACTGCCCACCTTTTCCAATATGCTACTAGCTGGGTGTCCTACACCAAAAGACTAGATAGCACATTCGAAAAGGAATTCGGACCAGAATCAGCAGGCACAGACTGCACCAACCATAAGAAAATGAACCCTGACACAACATGGGATACCTTGCACAAACTTGCACACCAGGCGGCCAGTTATGCATTTGGCACCAAGAATTCGAATAGAACATGTAGATTTGACAAACCATCAGCAACATCAAATTATATTTACAAATGGCGAAACACGGTGCGCCGCACCATTAAATATTTAGACACAAGAACCCATGCGTGTAATATCCCTAAACAAGCCAAAAAGGCAGCCCGCACATTACCGTTTGCCTCGCTCCAACCTAAACACAATGAAGCAGCAACCGCATGGAGATCACGACTTCGAAAGAATTATGAAATAATCAGAATTGCATTCCAAAAAAGTAGAGACGCGGACATCGAACGTCGCAAACTCCGACAATAGGAAGCACTGCAGCACCTCTTCTCCACAAACCTTTCAAGATTCCTTGACACAGTCATGGGAAAGATGAAACCCACTGAAAGAGGTGCAGCCGCAACCCCGGATAGTGAGGGAAAGATACCCGAGACAAAATCAGACAGACTTAACACCACACTAAATGAGTATAAGTCACGGGGAGCCCAATCTTGCCACCCCCACTGTAAGGGGAGATAGGATGTTAGTCCAGTGACGCGTCCAAAAACTCGTCCGTCCGTCCAAAAACTCGTCCGTCCAAGATTTGGACGGACGGACGGACCATTTTTTGGACGGACGGACGGACCAAACATTCTTAACATTCTAAGATTTTCGAAAATAGGGCTTCCATACTTAAGCCCATACTTAAGGAGGGTAACGCGTCGGCCCGCGTCGACGCCTGCGTTTTCACATACTTAAGAAAATTTTAAATTTTTTTCATACTTAAGGAATGTACACTGACTCCCCCCTCCCCCCCCCTAACCAAGGACTCAGGGGGTATCACCCAGTCGCATGCGAGTTTCGAACGTGCGTCAGACAGACGAACCCAACGACAGAGCTTGACAATCGTATACGATTGTCACACGTGAGTCTGGGTGTCGAACCTAGTGCTCCTGCTTGACACTCGTATACGATTGTCACACGTGTGTCCGGGTGTCATAATATAAATATTTACACTAAAGCCATGTCTATATAGAGTGTTCTTTTCATAAAAAAATTCATTTCTCATGGTACATTCTCATGGTCACATTCTCATAGGAATCCAATGCCGACTTCCCTGCGATACGGTAACCATGCTTTGGATGTCCCGCATGCGGTGCCAATCTCTCTTCAGTTACTACAGGCCTTGTTTCCAACCCTTACCGATACCCCGATGCTTCTTCACATGCGCAGCATGGAAGATGTGCAAACTGTCGAGCTCGGTACCGTGTTCCCTGACGGAGCTGTCGTAGTTGTGATCGGTGGTGTCAACTCAACCCCCGGATCTACGAGTGACGTGAAGACCGGTTGTGTGAATGTCGAAACAGCCACCCACGAATCTTCCCAAGCATCAGCTTCTCCGCCTCGCCCTGAAATAAAGCAAGAACATTTCGTTTGTGACTTAACCGAATCGCCTCCACCTCCAAAAGCCTCGAATGAATCTACGAAAGCCTCCAGCGCGGGAATAGAACCAAAGCTCAAGCACAAGGTCAAATCGGAATATACAGCCTACACCGGACCAGCTATTCCGATTGATTTTTCGCAGCACGTGGATTTGTCACAAGACGTAGCGCCAGTTCAGCCTGCAGAGCTTGTCGAAGAACTGCCAGTGCCTCTTCTTCCGGGGGTAGTTTATAAGCCACGTGCAGGAGTTTTCTCTCCTTGGAGAGAATTCTTGAAATACGATCCGCAGACCTGGCTGCGCTCTTCCGACAAAAAGCGTATCAGAGGCCGACTCACTAGAACTACGCGATGTGGTGGGGCTTTAACCTGTAAGAACGTTGCATGTATCCAATATCGTCAAACGGGTGATCAGAACAGTTCCGAATTCACCGGTACCTTTAAAAATCGCAATCTGGCTTGCGCCCATTGCAACGCCGAGCCGCTTCATTCTGGCAGTTGTCCGTTTTCGGTAACCACCGAACTTGACTCCGATGGGAATATCCTCGTCCTGTATACCGGTGCCAATGCGCACAACCATGTGGTATTGTCCACCGACAAGCCCAGCGTGAGTGAGTTAAAAGCAGCTAAGACTAGGGCTGCGGAGGTCCTAAATACCGGTGGAGTGCGAAACGTTTCCGATGTGAAAAGGACTTTACTCACGGAAACCGTCTTCCCAAAAGACTCTTCTTTTGATCCCAGCCAGATACCAAACATCGCGAGGAAAATGAAAGTGATTGATAAGGCAGTGGACAAGAATTCCGTGCGAGGTCAACGACAGGATGAGGGCATGCGAGCCGTTTCCGAATGGAGTGCTCGGCACGGTAAGGGGCTACTGCAATCTTTCGCGGACGAGGGGAACATCGACAGTTTTGCTCACACGTTCGTTATGTCCAGTGTCGGAGTGGATGGATGGAGGTGTCGATCTCGTGCGTCGCATGCACCCGAAAAGTAGCGACGACTACCTCCGCTCAGCGTACGTCCACTTGGATTTCGTACACCGCAAGGTTTCTGGGGATTGGGTGACGATGGGGGCGCACGTGTTCTCCATAGAGGCCAACGCCCTGCTCACTATTGCCACCATGAACGTACCCAAAGACTGTACCGAAACACAGGTACTGTTTTGGACATTGGTGAAGAAGACGGTAGCCGCCGAACACCCGCGTGAGGAAGTATTATTCTACGGCTTCATGGGAGATGCAGCAGGTAAGTTAAAGATCATAATGTGTGAGTTTGCACTTTATAACGTTCTGACAATCGTATACGATTGTCAGCACCGTGTAAACCTACGCATGATATGCTTGGTTTTCAAGAACTGATTAATATTTGGGGCACAGGTGCTAACTGGGCAGCAATCAAGAAAGTTTGGCCAGACCAAGATGACCGTAACAATCTGGAGTGCACGTTCCATTGGGGGCAGAACTTACATAAGATCGAATCTCTTATTCCATCAGATCTCCATGCCGTGCACAAAGACCTGTTACAGCGATGGATTTACTCTACTCCCGAGGCCAAGGTGTCCTGTGAAACTGCCATCTTCGCCTGGTATGCTGAGAAATGTGGCAGGTCGAATCAGCCAAAATTGAATGCGTTCTTCGTTTTCCAAATACGGCACGCGCAGCACATTCTGTCGCAATTCAAGGAACAAACCGAAGACATGACCGCCGAAATCCAACGACCGCTTGTATGCCTTGCGGAAAGCATGCACGCGAAGTGGAGATCGTGGGGGGCATACTACTCCACCTTGTTGGAGTCGGTGGAATTCGATAGCCTTATGCAGATTCGACAAATTTGCCTGGCGATGAACCGGCAGAACTCATCAAAGCACTTGTTGTGCGTGCAAGGTCGTATTCGTTCATTGGAGGATAAGTGGGTTAAAGGCGTCCTTTCTCAGGCAGAGTTTGCAGATGGTCGCGAATTAATGCAAACAGTTCGTGCTGGCGCGACAGGATGGCTTCCACAGAGGGGCATCCCTGCAACGGACACCCACCGTCCAGATAAGGTAAACCATGGGGGGGTTTCGCGCAAATGCCCTCGGCAGGCGTCGCCTCCAAGAAGACGCGCACTGCCTCGGCGGTGCCACCTGCCTCTGCGGCAAGACCTACCTCGGCGGCAAGACCTACCTCGGCGGCAAGACCTACCTCGGCGGCAAGACCTACCTCTGCGGCACGTCCGGAGCGTACTTTAGTACGCGTTTATCCGGAAGCTGGTGGGGACTTCCAACCTTCCCTGCTTCACGTCATGCGGGCAGGCACTAACGGTAAATGCTATGGACGGAAGTCTAATGGTTCTCGTCACGACATCCCAATCGCGAAAGGGCAGCTGACAATTGGGTACACTGGAAGCTTGACCTATTATTTTCCAGCAAAAAACTTAACTCTTAAAAAGGGTCAAGTTCGCGAAGTGAGGACCACTCCCCCGATCCGGAGGATTATATTCTGCTCGTGGAAATGTGTTCAAAACCCATGGTATTGTTGTCACGTTTCGATGCCTGGACTGCCCGAGGGGGGGGCGAACAGTGTACCCAAACTTCTTGTTGCACCGGACACAAAGATCCTGGAAAGTGAGGAGACTCGTCTCTGTTCTCTTGGTGTTTGCGTTGCCCATGAGGATGTGACCCCAAAAGAGGCTCGAGGACATCTGGTGAGATCGGAGAATTCGGAGATGGACGTGGAGGAGAGACTTCGCAACGGTGTTAAGGTGAAAGCGAGTGGCAAGGGTTTCTTGACGAAGAAGATAGCGAATTTCTATACCGCGCTCCACAGCATGGTTAAGACCGATAACCTTGCACTGACTCAAATCCGGAAATGTGTTCCTGGTGGTGCAACCGTCTATAACTTCCGAGTTTGTCACCCTGATTCCGATGGCCGTGAATACCTCTTGGAGTTTGGACGAGAATACCGTTGTTCGTGTCCGTGTTTTCGAGACATGGCGAGGACCCGACCTGCTCCATGCAAGCATTTCCTTTGGCTGTACTCCGAGATATTCGAAATTCCGATCATTACGAGTGTGGGATACCTTCACGAGCCATCTCTGCTATCCTCAGAAGTGCGCAAAATACTGTCGTATTATCCTGGAATTCCGGACAACTTCGATCTCTAGTTGCTTAGCTAGAATACAAACGTAAACCTGTGATGGCATCTTATATATTTTACAGTGTATGCATTTTCATATACGTTATTCAAAACATTTTGTATACCATTGCATGTATTAGCACCCTCGTCCACATTCGAATATGATTAACCGTACGGTCGAAGCTTGACAATCGTATACGATTGTCACACGTGAGAGAGACTTAGCGCCGAGATCGTGTATCCTATTGCATGTCGTATAACCCTGCCTGGATATTCGCGAAGAGTTTGTCACTACTCGTGCACATCTGAACATGATTAACCGTACGGTCGAAGCTTGACAATCGTATACGATTGTCACACGTGAGTATTGTAGTAGATATATTTATAGATTTTCTTTATCTATATATACTAGGAAAATATTAAAATAATTCATAATTTTACAGATGTCTACAGGGAGGATCACAAGAGTCAGAAAGCCCACTGCTAAGGCACAGGCTGTGGCTGCCGGGCGTGAGGGAGGTGCGTACCTGCAGCCCTATAAATGCATGTCGGGGTGTCATTGATTTCATTATTGCATGGCTCGTACAAAACAAACCGCTCGAAAGAAATTCGGAGGCTCAATGAGAGATTTACAGCGTATGGCCTCCGGAGGTGCACAGGCCTCTCAGAGCGGATCTTTGGCATCCGGTGAAGGTGGTTCAAATGAGTTACCCGCCGCTGGTGTTGCTCCAGGTACCGCAGGAGCTGCCACTCCAGTCGCAAGTGAAGATGCCACTCCAGTCGCAAGTGATCCTCAAGCTACAGCTAAATCGCCAAGAAAGCTGACTATTACAGTTGGTGCGCCGAAACCAGCTCAGCAACCAGCTCAGCAACCAGCTGAGCAAGTCGTTGCGCTAATGCTCGAGTATGCCGCTACAAATAAACAGAAGGAGAAGAAAGACCTCGAGAGTGGAATTCGGGCCCTTGTGGAAGGTGGAGATAATAAGGAGATAGTTGATACAGCTGTTGCATTACTGAAGAATCAGAACGCACCTAAAGCTGCTGGCACTCTTAAAAGAATGCTAGGTAAGAGAAAAGCTGATGCAGATGCACCGCCAGAGGCAGGGCCAGAGGCAGCGTCAGCTCCTGCACCCGAGACCTCGGGGAGTGCACCACCGCCAAAGCGTGCTCGTGACCCGAAGGGTAAGGCAGCGATATCTGGGACCACTGATGACGACAACAGGCAAGACTACATATTCCCAGGACCGCTGAATATCAAAAAAGTGATCTCAGAATGGACTTTTCGTCCCCAGCATAATTCTCGAGAAGACAAAAAGCTTCCAGTAGTTGCCCCTCTTGGCTTGCTGGTACATCCTGCTGATGTTCAGGGGGACTCAAACCGACTTTCGTTTACCCGCGCGACTTCACAAGAGGGAATAGAGAAGCAGAAGAAGGTCATCATGGAGCGATGGGAGGTGGACAAATCACATGTCATCGTGTGGTGGACTGGACACTATTACACGGACGAAGAGTATAGGCAAATGCTCATGTCCAAGTTTTATCCCGGTGAGGCATTGCTTGTCAGCACTAGTATTATGCAAGGGTTCGGGACTTTCCTACAAAGCTTGACAATCGTATACGATTGTCAGACCTGAGTTCATTTCGGTTGCTTGCAGCGGCGGATGCGGCGGCTCCTGAGGAAGTAAGCAATTTCAACAACATGGTGCACAATCTGGAGACCGACTATCTCAGTCTATTCGATAGTGGTCCTGATGACTACAAGAAGTGGGTGAAAAACAAGTTCATGCGAATGCAGCTTGTCGTGGTGGATGGCCAGCATCGCTATGACGCCTGGCTTGACCTTGTCCTGGACGCAAGGAAACGTAAAGCATTCTGGAACGGTACCGGGACCAGTAATAGGTCCTCTCTGGAGGGGTTGGCCACAACGATTACAATTCTGAAGAAAGAAACACCTCTTTGTGTTTTGGTAAGCGATCCTTGTATGATATCGTTTGTTTCATCGTTTCAATAAAATACCGTGTGTACATGAATGAATTTTTTACAAGTTTCGGTTTGCGCAGAGCCTTATCGGGACACTGACGAACACCGACCAAACAGAAAGTCTTGTTGACTCTCACGAACACGATAAATGGATTTTGCTGTTGAATATTGCCGACGCCTCGGAAGACCAACTGGCGCATTTTACACAATTCCCGGTAAGGCAAGCTAGTGCCAAGAGTAACGCTTGGTATCGGAATAATCTGAGGGATACGACCGCGGCGGCCTACTCGAACGAGATTTCCAAACTTCGGGATCAATCGGCAAAAGTTGCCCTCCTCCAATCGCGCGAGCGGGATGCGCAAAAGGTATGAAACTTCCGCGCTCTCTCATGTGTCCTCACCCACGTGTGACAATCGTATACGATTGTCAAGCTTCAGTTCTCACCCACGCGTGACAATCGTATACGATTGTCAAGCTTCAGTTCTCACCCACGCGTGACAATCGTATACGATTGTCAAGCTTCAGTTCTCACCCACGCGTGACAATCGTATACGATTGTCAAGCTTCAGTTCTCACCCACGCGTGACAATCGTATACGATTGTCAAGCTTCAGTTCTCACCCACGCGTGACAAGCGTGTCGCCCCCCTTACATGTGTCCAACGTGTCTTGCTTGCAGATTTTGCGGTTACTGGATCCAAAACTGGGAGATGAATGGCGGAAGGAAGCTCTCGAGTTGAAGAACTATCCGAAAGAACTGCAGCCTGTTCTTACCCTAGAGGCTATAAGCACCTCGCTATCAGCCTTAGGGTTTGATGTACGATATTTTTTCTTTGTTCTTAATGTGGCGAAGCAAGGAGTATTAGTGGACGATGTGGACAAACGGAAGGAGTTCTACCAGAAATATGGGATCAGTTGCAAGGGCAAGTTTTTGACTGGCACTGAGTTCAGCTCGTATTGTCATCGTCTTGGTTTCATCAAGGATGTCATCGAATCTGCCAAGGCCAAGTTTGCCTCGCTGATGGGTTGGACTAAATACCCAGATTGGTATATATCCGGAGAGGCTATGATGGACGTCTATGATGATGATGAGGATACGCAGGATAGTATACTCAAACTAAAAGCTGACAACCCTTGGGGACCCTATGAATTTGATGGGGAATTTTACCGTGATTCGCAGCATATGACGTACGTGCAAAAGCATCACCAGACACTTATGCAAGACGTCCACAGAGAGCCTGATTTGGAAACCAAGCTTCTGGTGTGGATGTTAATCAAATCTTCCAACAAATTCTACACTGCACGCTTCGATGAGGTCATGAAGAGCATGATGAAAGCAAAACGATGGAAGCGCGTTGATTCCAAGGAAGGAAGGGCTATGGACAAGAGTGTGAATAAGTCATCGCAGGATACCATGCATACTTACAAGACTCTTGTGGATTGCGCTGGTGAGTTAGTCCTCACAAGTATTCTTTTTTAAGTTGCAGGATTACAAGTCCTAATGACAGTGATGTTTGCTATGCAGCCACGCGTATGATCTTGTGCTACATTCATCACTCCTTGCCGGATGACTACATCGAGATTCGAAATGCCGGTCGCTTTGGGGCTACGTTCACGATTCCGAAGCTTTATGGCCCTGCCTACACTGAGGCACCCGTATACGATTCCGCATGGTTTCTGCAGACGTTGGGCATCACCCATACGAAAAGGGGGTTTGAGGAAAACTGCCTGCATTTGCTATGGGCGATTCAAGCAGCAGCTGGGTCTCAGATTAATATGGCCCCTGCAGTACTGGCAGCGTCGCGGATGATGGAAGCCAAAGAAATGCCAGATATCAATGACGAGATCGCCGCGTTCAGTGCGAAGGTGACCCCGTTATACACTTGTGATGATCATGCCATGGGGATGATCGGTCAGTTGGTAAATGTTGGTAAAAGAAGTGTGACAATCGTATACGATTGTCAAGCTCTGGCGTTACCTTGACTTAGAGTCTGCTCTGTCTCTGAGTTCGAAGACTGATTCTGATGCGTATTACAGGCCGTTTGGGAATGGCTGGAACTCCGTGTGAAAGCGTCACGCCGGGAGGGCGGGATGCCGGATGCTCTGATTAAAACGGAGATTTTCGATCATGATTGGGAGCCGAAGAGCGCGGTGATTGAATTCATGGAGCTGAAAATCGAACACAAGGAGCTGCATGCTGCCGAGGGAGTCCAGCAGCCGGTGGACTTCAACAAGTGCCATCGCGAGTTGCTGGCGAAGCTTCTGACTGAGGGATTGCTGGATTTCGGAATGAAGGTTAGAGCTGTTCAAATATCTACATTGCAATGTATTAAGTATTTCCTGCGTATGTATTTCAAAGCAGACTGATGAAAGCAATGTTCCACAGGTTAACGAATCTCGCGCCGAAAGGAATAAGGGTCCACGCAGCAATCAAGTCATGGTCAATTGGCGCAATGAAAAAACATTGCAACACGCTCGCTATGGAGTGGATCTGATCTTTGTGGATGGTCCTTTTGGGCTGTTTTCGGAGGTATGGGATACCTATTCAACAGACTTCTACTCATACATGGGTGGTATTTGCATGTCGACTATGGATTATGGTGGCATTGTGATTCTATTCTTACCGGACTCGACCACCCGCAGTAATGTGACCATTAATGGAAAAACCTTCGCGATATCGAGGCAGCAAGCAATCATCGATGCCTTCTGCGCTTCGACCAAAGGATGGCCGCTGCAATGGACATGCCACCAGACGGTTCAATACTGGAATCGAGGCGGAGGACGCATAGGTAATAATGCGGCTGGTCCGGTCAGCGTTTTGCAACCGTATGTGTTGCTGCACTTGGTGGAAGATCCCTCAAAGAGTAATAAGCTACCGAAGTGGGCCCCGCTGCGAACAACGGTCGGAAAGTTTGCGAACGCGTTCACGAACAGCATGGTAAGAATCCTGGTATGCATTCATATCTTGTCATGAATGCAACTCCGCTAAACAAAATTGTCAAGAAGGTGCACTAGCTCAGACACGCAGACTCGCAAGTGACAATCGTATACGATTGTCAAGCAGGTGCACTAGCTCGGACACCCAGACTCACGTGTGACAATCGTATACGATTGTCAAGCAGGTGCACTAGCTCGGACACCCAGACTCACGTGTGACAATCGTACACGATTGTCAAGCAGGTGCACTAGGTCCGACACTCATACTCGCGTGTGACAATCGTATACGATTGTCAAGCAGGTGCACTAGGTCCGACACTCAGACTCGAGTGTGTTGTTTGTTTATAAACAGGAGGTACCGCTGCCACCTAAGGAGTACCTGAAGAAAGAAGATGGACAAAATATTCGCAGCGTTCAGAAGCCAATCCGTCTTTACCGTGAGCTGATGCGCTTGTACAGCAACATGGATGCTTGTGTTATGGAATTTCCTTGCGGAACGGCTCCAGCCTCCATGGCGGGGTATATGGAGCAAAGGCATGTCCTTTCGATCGACATGGATGCAGAGGTGTTGAAAATGGCCAGAGCACGGTATTCCGAGGTGCTCGCAGGTGACATAGCGCTGATAGAAAAACAAAAGGCCAATGTGCCTGATGACCACGAAATGGAATTGACTGAAGTCGCGGAATATTTTGACATGGGGATTGCGCAGCCAGACACGGGTATGGAGGCTGAGCAGCCACAAGCTTGTTTCGAGCTTACAGGCGCTCTCGCGGCAGCGTTGCTCGCGCACCCCGACACTTGACATAGCGTGTAAATCTGCATGAATGCTAGTACATTTGACACTGGCGGGCTTCGACCCTAGAACCGAGGACACCCACGAAACATACATTTCAGGGTAGCACAAAATATCCAAATAATTGTAATAATACAATCTGCGTGTACAATAAAAATGTTGCACATACCCGATCATAAATCGTTCGCTATGATCCATCCCCCGAGCCCATCCGTTGTACTGTCGAGTTCATGTTGTTGAAGTGTTTTTCTTGTCAATGTCATACATTGGCATACTTTGGCAACTAAACTCTCTTCACGGGGAACCGGATGGAAATAGGAGCGACCAGAGCGCAAATATTGATCTACAATGCGTATCACGCGTGCAGCAAGCCGGCATGTCATGTACACATCGGGGTAACGATTCAAAATTCTATTGGTTGCCGGCGCGTTTGATAAGCTATCGATGGCCCACACCCCCGCGTTTGACAGGTCATCGTAACGGAACAACACACTGATATTTACTAACGGAACATTGGGCACATGGAGCATGGAAACGAATGGGGAGCAGGTATCATCGCCACATCGAATCTGCCATTCCAAGATGGGAAGTGAGGACGATTCTGATCTTTCAGTCGAATTGAATCGGACATGTAAAACATGTTCGTGGGGGGACTCGGGCAGTGGGGTTAAAAGAATGGTGTCCAGCGCGAACATTTTGAGGTGGTCCGCGATTAATTTCGGAGACATGCACATTCCGCTAGGAGCCACCATTTCAGGATACTTTTGATGAAACATGCTCTGTAGGCGTAGGAGGGAGACATGGGCTCGGTGAATTAAGAGACGAAGGTTGGCGTCTTCCATAAAAAAAATGTAGGCGGTAAGAAGAGAGCGGGTGATAGCGTTGCCGCAAGGGACTAGCCCAACACGTAGCGCGGGTTGCGCACGCCCGATTATTGTATCATTGAACTGTACGCAGACACATCTTATTCGGCAGAGATTCCCGAGATACATACATAACGGTTCATTGGAATGATCAGGTCCGTAAGGAATGGCCTGAAAGATTTTTAACAAGACGTTATTCGGAAGATGCATTATGTGTAAAAAACTGACGTTTATCTATTACTTCAACCCCTTATATTTCGAAACAGCCGAAGGGCAATAGCTTCGACACTCAGACTCACGTGTGACAATGGTATACGATTGTCAAGCAGTTGCACTAGGTCATACCCACACTGCGAGTATGAATAAAACACTACTTAGAACTAACAATTATTTTCTTAAAATAATTGGTACAATTAGCATGTTCTTAGAAGCCAAAGTCCAAGTCCTCGTCAGGCATATCCGCCGCACAGTTGCAAGCTCCTAAATATTGCTCTATACTCTCGCCGCGCTGCTCCGGTAACAATAAATCATTTATCTTGTCCACAGGTATTTTCAGATTTCTAGGCGTTACCCACCTCCCCGTCCAAGGGTTCCTGGAGGGAAATCGTTCGAGATGCATCAAGGTAAAGAATAGGAAAAACCGAGTTCGGCGTACATAACGGTATCCTGCAGAGATTTCGTCCAAGTCCCAATTTCCCTGAATGATAGGCCTTTCGCAATGCACATATACGTTTTCCGCATTACAGTTTACGCAAGGTGTATAACCGAAAATGGACACATTATTTATCATATCTTCATCCTCATCAAAACCGTCTAACCAAAGCAAGACGCGCTCAATCTGCCGTGTCAACGCCATTTCTCCGGAAGTTCTTGAACGCGAAAACAAATGATTACAACTCGCTACAACACGTCTTAAGTAGGCATGGGAGCCTGGTATTTTTTACCTAACGGCAATTGCACCACTTTCCGTCGTCATCAGGTTCGGGATTATAGCCTGTGCCCTGGTCAATCAACTCCGGAATGAAATCTGTGGGAACCGCCATTGTTTTTGGGGTAAGTGCGCCAGGGTTGGCGTGCGTTGGAGTGTACGTATATTGCGCAGTAGTGCCAGGATACCGATGCGCATCCAACAGTTGAAAATACCACGTTTCCCGAGTGTCGCGGATAAACCTCCACTTAGCCTCAGAGGGGTCATGTGTAGGAATCAGCGCAGGATCGATGAACACTTCCTCGCGATATAAGAACAAATTCCAGGAATGGCACACACTGCATTTTTCGTATTCGATATACATACGTTCAAGCTCAACAAGTGCGTCTTCCATGAACTGAGGAGTATTCATGATGCTAGGATTTTACTGCGAAAATAAATGAATAAAAGACATGTAACATTACTTATATAGCAGTAAACTTCGAGGGACTTCCTTCCAACACGGTGTTGACAATCGTGTACGATTGTCAGAAGTGTCCAGAGGGTAGTTTTGGTATGCACGGCGTGAAAGTTATTGTTTTTCATACATGTAAATATACGGTTTATTTGTGTACTGTCACGTGACATAAGTGTTAGCTACCAAGCATATGTCTCCTCATTGCACGCGCTAGCATCAATTATGCGCGTTAGGGTGCAGATTCTGAACATACGCCCGCAACCTTCGCATCTCCTTTCATCTTCCTGCAGCAGATCGCTTTCCAGCTCTGTCAGGGCACCGTGCGTAGTTTCGCTGTAGCGGTGTCTATTTCGCCAGCCCCGCCACTCCAAATCTGAGTATCGGTGGTAGATCCACCCGCCCTCATACCAGTACACGAGATGCCTCACCCCGAACCTTTCGCTGGATCTACGGCCGTGGACGTACATCGGCCAAAAACTCCACCAGTGATAGGTCCTGAGATTAACTGCATGTTGCCCGAAGTCCTCCCAGTCTTCTTCAGCTTGTTGCCGCGCTCGCCGCCACAAGCGGAGAATTAAACGGTCTTCAGGAACCCATTGGGCTTGTTGTAACTGGCAGTCGCGAAACGTAAAAGTATCGAAAGGCCATATCCAATACTGCAATATTCCAATACTGGGCATAATGGTGAGGTAGTCTAAGGGGCGGGTTGTGGTTCTATGTGACGAACGCAGGTGTGATGAAATGACCTCCGGTTACAACTCCTCCAATATATATATCCAACATATATCCTAAAACCCTGAACCTTAGACGCCCCGATATGTCTATGTGCAGCACACCTGACACCAAGACTCACCTGCTTGACAATCGTATACGATTGTCAAGCAGGTGCACTAGGTCCGACAACCAGACTCACGTGTGACAATCGTATACGATTGTCAAGCTCTGTCGTTGAGTTCGTCTCTCTGACGCAACGCACGTTTGACACTCGCATGCGACTGGGTTATACCCCCTGAGTTCCTGGTCAGGGTGGGAGGGGGGAGTCAGTGTATATTCCTTAAGTATGAAGAAAAAATTTAAATTTTCTTAAGTATGGGAAAACGCAGGCGTCGACGCGGGCCGACGCGTTACCCTCCTTAAGTATGGGCTTAAGTATGGGAGCCCTATTTTCGAAAATCTTAGAATGTTAAGAATGTTTGGTCCGTCCGTCCGTCCAAAAATTGGTCCGTCCAGTTGGACGGACGAGTTTTTGGACGGACGGACGGACGAAATTTTGGACCGATATCTTTCCCCCTGTAAGGGGGGGGGGGCACAGTGGGTCTCCTGTCTGTCACCCCTCAGCCCGAGGTGTCACCAGTGTCCGTTGTCACGGTTGTCAGTGTGCTATAAAACACTCACCTAAGTATTTTATATCATCTTAGTATCCGAGAGCACCTGCCCCTGCGAGACAGTTCCGCTCCTCAGCGCCCGACATATATATATCCTTGTATATATATTTCTCACTTCTTGTCAGGTTATCGGCCACCACTTGTGGGTGTTCGTTGTTTACTTTTGATCCTTGGAGGGCGAACCGAATCTCCTCGAATCCGCCGCAACCGACGGCAGCTGTTTCGTCCTTACGGCAGCGACTATAACCAGACCCCGGCCACCGTTGAAGATCGCGGCCGAGTCCAAAATTTTATCACCAAACCGTGGGCAATTTGGGCTACAGTTGAGCCCTGTTGTTTTTACGCATTTTCAAACATTCCCAACTACGTGCCCTACACTCTGGACAGCAGCGCCCGAACTGTGGCAAAACTGGCTTGCCGCACGTTATTTTTGACCTCACCGCCGTTTTCCTCGTCGAATTTCACCCCGATTTGGCTTTTACATCGCCCGATTTGGTTAATTTTACGGAGAGTTACGTTTTAGGCACGCACCCAAACGCGCCCTCGCCTTTCTGGACAGCAGCACCGCTCCTGCAGGACAACTGGCTTGCCGCACGACTTGTTTGACGTCACCGGCGTCTTCCTCGTCAAAATCTACTCCAATTTGACTCATCCATCGCTGGATTTGGTTCATTTTTCAGAAAGTTATGTCTTCGCTTGGGAACCCTAACTTCGCGTTCGCGGTATTCTCCAGCCAGCGGTCAGCCCCCATGTCCGCTGACCGCCAGAATGCGCGCATGCCCACTGTTCACTCAGCGTTGGCATCTTTTCGAGTCCATCGACGGCATCCTGCACCTGGCTATGGTCTGGTGGTGTATGGTGGTGCTTATGCACCAGACACCAACATCGAGTCTATCGCCTTCGCCAATGACGACAACTCTGAGCACGACGAGTTGCGTCCGCAGCACCCTCCGCTCTCCGCTCCACCCTTCGTGCCCCTTGGCCACTGTGTGGTGGTGTGCGGTGGTGTTACAACACCAATCCCACCGATTCTCCCCTCTGCTTGCGCGCTCATTGGCGGCAGAGTGGGGGCACGCCGCATTTTTCACCTTCCATCCCTCTGCCCCCTCTTCGTTGACGCATCCGCTCTGGTGGTGCCAGGCCGCTTTTGGCTCTGGCATCGCACCGGCGTTGGTTGAACGTTGTAGGGGTGAGTATTGCCTCACTGGCGCTTGACGCATGTGATCGAGGGTGACGCCGCCGCCAGCAAAATTACGACAGCACAACTCCGCAAGGACCCTTCTCCATGCCTGCACGGTTTGTGATGATCCTCGAGGGGACTGAGTTTCTTTAGATTGACCTAGCAGCAGACTTTTGGACATCTTGGGATGGCACATGCCGGATTGCTCGAGCCGGTTTGGCTCCTAGACCCTGCAGTGCTCCTGCCTCTTTGCCTGGTGACACCTCAACCCCACGGGGTGAGGTGGTGTCACGGGGAGCCCAATCTTGCCACCCCCACTGTAGGGGGGGGGGCACAGTGGGTCTCCTGTATGTCACCCCTCAGCCCGAGGTGTCACCAGTGTCCGTTGTCACGGTTGTCAGTGTGCTATAAAACACTCACCTAAGTATTTTATATCATCTTAGTATCCGAGAGCACCTGCCCCTGCGAGACAGTTCCGCTCCTCAGCGCCCGACATATATATATCCTTATATATATATTTCTCACTTCTTGTCAATAAGAATAAAAAATTGTACTCTACCAACCCGAAGAAGCCAGATTCTCTACCACTGTGGCTCTCCGACATTCTCAGGGATAGCCCTAAAATTCCCGACACGGCCGCCGCGAAATTAGTGACAGAAATCACACACAAAGAACTACAACAAGCACACTCGGAATGTGGTATTTCCACAGCGCCCGGACCCTCAGGAATGAGATATTCGCAGTGGATCAAGGGCCCACAAAACTTCCAAGATGTTACTATCTCACTTTTTAACCACATTCTTGAAACTGGGAGATTTCCAAAAAATGCAAAAGCAGGAGTTATCCTTCCAATTCCTAAAAATCCCCATGAACCATGCACCATAGATAACTCTAGACCTCTCACAATGCTGGAAACGGGTCTTAAACTGTTTAACACAATAATAGCTAACCGTCTCAAAACAATTCTCAATACTCACCCCATTCTCTTCCCTGTCCAAGATGCCTTCCTTCCGAATAAAAACATAGATGACTCTCTCCAAATTTTGAATGAAGTAATCTCGGATGCCAATAGATACGACAAAGACCTTCATGTAGTGTATCTGGACCTAAAACAAGCATTCGACAGGGCTGAATTCTGGATGAGCGACCTAGCACTAAGAAAGTTAGGGTTCCCTCCACAGATTATTAGGATCATTTCAGACATCACGAATGATGCCTCTAGAATGGTACTCACCGAAGAAGGCTTAACAGATGAATGGTTCCTCGAATGTGGAGTACCGCAGGGAGAAGTCCTGAGCCCAATAAGGTTTGTAGCCATTATGGATATCCTGGCGATATGGTTAGCAAAAAGAGCAAACGCTGCAAACCCGTCAGGGACCACATATGGATACGAACTGCACTCGGAGCGCCACAGACCAGACAAGCCAGGAAATGATGTTACCCCGCCTTCCCAAAACCTACTAGAAAAGGACACCCCTTTAAATATTTTTGCACGGTTCTTCTGTGATGACATCATGCTTGTCGGCAAAACCAAAAACGAAGTTCAAGACATGCTAGGCATAGTAAATGAATTCATGAGCTTCATCGGCATCCCCATCAATGTTAAGAAATCCAAATACTCTTATAGAAAGCGTATCAAATCTCAGGGCAAAATGGTAAAACGATATGACCTGTCCGATGATTTACTCATCTCAGGGGGTCACCTGGAGCCTGATATCAATGACTTAAGCCCTTCCATCGATGCGAAATGGATACCCCCTGAGTCGCCAGAGTTTCTTGATTTTTCGAGCAGCGAGGAGGTAAACAGATATCTTGGAGTATGGTTTGCACTTAATGGTGAATGGGACAAACAGGCGGAAATCCTCATCGAAAGACTAAAATCTACTCTCACTTCCATTCAGCTGCAGCACATGACCCTGCACCAGCTAAGATATGTCATTAATGCGGTAGTAGTCCCTAGAATGGCATACCCCCTTAAAGTTACCTCAGCAATTGCTAATTCCTCAAAGAACGTTGCACTTGAATTAGATAAAATGATAGCTTCGTTCATAATTGAATACTTGGGTTGTCCAATGGACACTAATCACCAAATAATCTGGACAGCAGTCTGCCAGGGGGGGTACGGTATTGATAGTGTTTTCGATATTGCAACTGCATCATGTGTTACTGAAACCATGAACCCCCTGTGTACTGCAGATGAACACGAATATTGGCAACACAACCACACTGACCGTATCAATGACCCATATCTTATCTCACTATATCGTAGAAATAGCAACCTGTGGCTTAAAATAATGTTTCACAACATGAACAACGAAATGAGTAATAATGCTATCTCGGGCTTCCCCTTCTCACACTATGCTACCTATAGTCACACAAAAGACAAACGTTTTAACTGGTTCAGGCGTACAAGCCACATTATGGCCAAACTTGGATACGCTATCGATTCTAAAAATTACCCTGAAAATGAAGCTGGTGAAACCGCATTAGTCACCACCCTTCCCAGATCACTCTACATGTCAAGAAATGTGACCGCCGCAGTCCAAAAATACAATCTCAAACACACAGGATCTTTTCTGTCCCCCTGCGGCGGAATGCTAAAAAATTGGCAAGAGAGCAAAAGCTTTTTCAGGTTGAACGGTAATAGACCCCCTGGATGGCTGACTGAAATTGAAAGAGAAATGCTTCAAAACCCCGCAGATCTAGACCCACAGGCCAGAAATGTCAAGAAACAGTACAGAGACAGTATAGAACCTCCGGACACGGGTGAGTTTCACTGGAAAGGAAATGGTGACAGAGATTCCATCTCTCTCATCCACATTACTAATATTAACTCACAGACCATGTCAATACAATATATAGAATACAATAACAGTGCCATAAATCCCAATGTCTTTGTCAGAATCAAAGGCACCAATAGTCTTCAATATGACTTCGATTATAGCATCACTAATGACGGTTGCATCCTAATCCCAGCAGGATCCATTATCGAATATAACGACAATACAGACCCGCCCTCTTCTGTTCTTGCTAAAGTCAATGATATAAATTCACACTATGATTACATCTCAGACAGACAGTATGAGACCATTATTGCCAGAATGAAAAACAGAACTGCGGAAGAAGAGAGTGAATACAGTTGCCCTAGTGACTCAGAAGAAGAATCTTCTTTTCCTGTTGTAAAGAACAAACAAACAGAGGATTATGATATGTTAAGCGATGGTTCCCTATTTGCTGGTAAAACATCAGCATGCAGTGGTGCAGCATATGCCATAAGAAACTTCGACAACGGAATGCCATTAGTTCGGAAGATGAATATCCCCCCCTCAAGAGCTTTCACTGCACCGGGACTATTTATTAAAGAAGATATCCAAAACCCTAGTAGTACGTCTGCCGAAATTGCGGGACTACGATTTCTACTCACAGAACAAAAAGAAAAGCTCCTCAAATCCATGACTCCAATGGTGCATGCCATTGACTCCATGGCCGCAATATCTGCTGTAACAAAGGATGGCAGATCCATGAACGCCCGTGACAAATTACGTGAAGCCAATCGCAGAGATGTACAAGCTGTCCGCCTACTGCTAGAAGAACTTGGTTTCTATAGTGAAGGAGACCACAGTAAAATTATCCTCAAATGGATCAGGGGGCACAATAATGACAAAGTTCATGACAGAGTGGACCGCACTGCCAAAAGAACCTCATTCAGAGGGGGTTGTTCAGACATCTCACGCTACGACCCCGCCGAGGAACTGCCTTTTTCACTGTTCTTTTTCGAGGTCCCTATCTTAGGTGATATTCGCAGTCACATCAGAAGCATTCAACGTCTCTCACACTATCATAACTGGAGAACACTACAGTCTCAAGGAAAGTACTTGAGGATGCTCAATGAGAATAACATTACCCCCACTAAAGACATTTCCAAAATCACACGACCTAAAGCTTTCGCGGCTTCTAGAAGTAGAGAACTCTTGGGTCTCCAATCCTCTCCAGCACGTTCATTTAAACTAGGGAAAATCTTAACTGAAAACTGCCCATACTGCCAACAGAATACAAAATGTACCTTTGAACACATTCAACTTGAATGTCCAGGACATAATAATAGCTTGAATAATCTTAGAGCAACCCAGGATGCTGAACTGAGGAAAATCATTGCCGAAGAAATTTCAGAAAAGCCTAAACTCCTACACCCTGGTGTAGGTACCACATATATCAAAACACAACCATTGAAACTTTTCCCACTTGCTGACCTAAGACAAAAAAATGAGTGAGGAATTATATTTACACGCTCTTCCGGAAGCTAGTATGTATCGACCATCAAATTCAAAAAAGAATGCCATTGCTGTGTCCGCCAAACCGGAAGTAGACCCTGACACGGGAATAACTAAATATCCCGATCTCCAATATGTCCAAAGGATAGAGTTCTGGAAACGTCTGGCTTGGCACCGTCTTTCCAACAAAGTAGTTCCATGCTCACTTGCGGAGTACTCGAATAGAGCACATGATATTCATGAAGCACTCAATGCATGCAAGTTTGAATCGGGCGATCCGAAAAACTGCTACGCAATAAGAAGATGCCTCTTAGATATTTTGGTGGATGACAGAAACCTGGACAAAAACGGGTGTGAACTCTTTTCTAACCCTCTAAATGCCCACCCTAGAATCCACTCGAGAAGATGCATATTCACCGCAAGAATGAAAAAAGCTCTCAGGCCTTTCTGCCATCATGGGAAACTTGGTTTTGATGGCCTCGCCTGGGATGCCTATGTGGACCCGATAACAGGCATCGGCAGAATCGTTTATGGAAACCCCCTTTCGATGGGAAAGAAAAGGGGAAATCTTCGGCGGTTATGACCACCTTGGAAATGGGCCATAAAGCGGCGAACACTGTCTCTGGATTTTCAGGAACATGGATTCTTCCGTTGTCCCCCAAAAACCAAAAAAGATGGTTTGACAAAGGCTTTAAACTTGTCTTCAGATTCCCGCATAACACTATCCCATTCATCCCACATGTTTATTGGACTGGTGATGGCCCCTACGTTCTCCCAGGTGGTGGGTGCTATAAGGATGACTTTTCGGATGTTGTAATTATAGCCATAGACAGTGCACCCAGTAACATCCAACCAGCCTTTGACTGGAGGTCTACGCAGAAAAAGATTGCCAGATGGTTTCTCAACGTCCTTCCCAAGTCTAAGGTCACGAAGAAGAGACTTGAATACACAGGAGTTAGCACCGATATTTGGAAAGAAGTTTTGAACGAAAGGGACGAAGTACTTCCCTTTTCACTCCGTCCATGGCCTACTCAAGACCCTCCTTACTGTCAGAGTGATAATGAGTCCTATTGTGGTGGCCACTACGACACGACAATCACCAATGCAAATTCCAAGACCTTCATGAGCACCGTGAAATGGCCCAAAGCTCTTACACTCATGGGATACCTCCCCCCTCTTTTTGGTTCCGTTCTCAACACGATAGGTGTCCCCCGTGGTAAGATTAAACCACTTCTCAAAAAACTCTCAAGAGTTTGCAGGCAACACACCAAAAACAGGCGAGACGTGTTTAAATTAAGCACAACCACCACCTTAAACACTGACCCGCACACAGTTGCCAACCCAAGCAATGAAACCATGTCAGAAACAGAAGCCGTTCAACAGTCAAACGACTTTCTTCAAACTCTTTTGCAATAATTCTCAAAGACTTGCAATATTGGATGGATTGGGAGCTGGGAGTGTAAACTCCCGGCCCCCAACGAGACCCCAAGGGGAGGGCCGTCCCCCCTCCTGTCCCCGCCCACCCTGACCACCTTTCTCAACGTCTCCAAAAACCCCCTGAATTCTTCGACTTCCTTCCCCACCATTCAGAATCAGCCACCCCTCCACTCACCCGGCCATGGCTGCTTCTCCATCTTCTAGAGTTTTTTTAGCACTTTGCTTTTTCTCTAGATGTCACCCCGCTGACAAGCGGGCTGAGCCCCTTTTTGTGGGCGCGCTGTAGCAGAGGGAGTAGCCCCTGGTGTTTTCACTAGCCTGCTTTGCAGGGATTCTGCACTCTCAGGACTTTGTCCCCTTTGCTAGCGTAAATATTTTATCATTATTATTATTATTATTATTGTCAGCCCCCCTTGCGATGCAAAGTAGCTGTGTTGCACCTGCCCATCAAATTCACAGCCCTAGCGGTTAGCGCGCCGCGCCGAAAGGCGCGCAAAACATTTTCGGTATCCCGACTATTTTGCAGAGTTCTATAGCTAAACAATGGCAGTTTCGTGCCTTTCCGACATTTTGAAGGTGTCTACTATACTAGTGAACTGTACAGGCGGAGTCCTGTGATCGTATTGTAACAAACGCCGGCTTCTCGTGGTACCGAAGCCGGGGTTGTCCAGCTGGTGACACGCGTGACAGACGTGATAGGCGTGACATACCTCGCGCTTGATGACTGCTCGGAGCGACGCCCGACAAAAAGAAATATGAGCATCGCGGCGCGCCACGTCGGACGGAATGGTAATTAATCGTGCTGTCCAAAAAGATCGACGCCTAGTGGAGATCGCATATTTGTGATCGACAACGCCTAGTACTTAGTCAATCAGCAACAGCAGCAACAAAGCTCGAATCCCAACGGGCGACGCAGTCGATTTTTCGATCTCACGATCGCCAGACGCTAACGATGACAGTGCCATTGCATTCGCGTATATTTACCGCGACGCCACCAAGGAGTGGTATCGATATTCAATATTTTCGATAGTATCGATTAATCGAAATATTGTTATTGATCGATAGCAAATTTGTACATATCGAAATATTGAATATTGCTCGATAACCCCCCGGACCTATCGATATTGATCGATACCTATTTACACCTATTGTTATTGATCGATGAATTCAAAATTGAACGGCACAATTGGTCAAAATCGATTCATCGATTCATCGATTCCACATCGATTGGGCCTTTACAGTATTCGCATTGGCCGACTTCCATCGTTCCAGATCGATGTGCACAAGGCAGGCGCATCGAGAGAAGATCTACAGCATCCATATAAATAGAGTACCGTTGTACTCCGCGACGCCATGCAATCTGGACAAAGGATCTTCGTCAAGATGGATGCTCGTGGACGTGGCAAACGCCCGCGCAAGAAAGCGAACGATGACGTCCTGTTAGCACAAGGGAAAAGTCCCGTGAAAAGAACGCAGCAAAACCTGTTTGACCCAGCAGGCAGCGATGACAGAGAGTATATCGTAGAAGATATCTTAGCAATTCGCACGCGTTATTTCGAGCAGCAGTGGTTGATCCGATGGAAAGATCTGCCTGGAGGATCAGAAACTTGGGAGCCCTTGACCAGCTTACCAGGAGTGTTGATGTTAGTCCACTCCGTCCGTCCGCTCCGGCCGCTCCGTCCCTCAATCCCGCGGTGGACGGGCGGCCGGAGCGGTTGGGTGGACCAAACATTCTTAACATTCTAAGATTTCGCAAATTAGGGCTCCCATACTTAAGCCCATACTTAAGGAGTGTAACGCGTCGGTCCGCGTCGACGCATACGTTTTCCCATACTTAAGAAAATTTTATTTTTTTCTTCATACTTAAGGAATATACACTGACTCCCCCCTCCCCCCCTAACCAGGGACTCAGGGGGTATAACCCAGTTGTATGCGAGTGTCAAACGTGCGTCAGAGAGACTAACCCAACGACAGCGCTTGACAATCGTATACGATTGTCAGAACTGTTTCCCAAGCGAACATCTTGAATGCTTGGTTCATCAAACTATACACTGAACCCATGTCTATATAAAGTATTCC